>JAXIVJ010001241.1:0-27500 GCA_036785665.1 Chirona hameri
ACGGGCTGGCGACTGGTGCGCGACTGCGTCGTCAGCCCTCCGCCGTGAGTCGCCCGGACGTTCTCGCTTCTCTTCCTCTAACGCCCCACTCATCCGCACACATACGGAGCGGGGCAGTGTCAGTACAAGGTCCAGGTAAAACACCCCGTGACGTCACCCTGCCTGCCCAGCTCAGCGCATCTCCGGGACCAATCAAAGCAGTCAGTGGACCAATGACGTCACGTTGTCTGTCTGCCCAGCTCAGCGCATCTCTGGGACCAATCAAAGCCGTCAGTGGACCAATGACGTCACGCTGCCTGTCTGCCCAGCTCAGCGCATCTCCGGGACCGCGAGCGGGACCAATCAAAGCCGTCAGTGGACCAATGACGTCACGCTGCCTGTCTGGCCCAGCTCAGCGCATCTCCGGACCGCGAGCGTGACCAATCAAAGCCGTCAGCGGACCAATGATAGAATCTGGCGTGCGACTAAAAACGTTAGCCTCAACGCTGAGCCAGCCGTGCGACTGCGCGCACGCATTCAAAGACGGCGTCAACCCACACCTGAACGCATACATGCACAGATGCCAACTGGCACACGCGGCCCACATACGAAACGCACCTACACACCCACACCCAGACAGACAGACACACAGAGATGGCCGCGCCCGGACGCCGATAAGCCGGCCGATACACCGTGGCCCGGACGGCTCCGGCGTCACCAGCCGCCGCAGAGCCGCGACCGGCAACGCCGGAATTCGACTGCGGAACCTCACACTCCACGCCACGTTGCCACACGCATACAGACACAGACACAGACACACACACACACACACACACACGCACACATATAGCTCCACGGCGTGTATCACAAGTGGAGGCGGTCCGCGGGCGTCTCGGAGAGCGTCACAGCAGACGTGAACCATGACAGCGGCGGCAGCGGGGCGGCAGCGGCACGGAGCCTACCTCACTGCAGGGCGACGGGCGGCGTCAGCTGCGGCCGGTCAGACGCGGTCGGCGCTCATCAGCCGGCGACCGCCACCGCCAGTCCGCAACGGTTAGTGCCAGTCGGAAACGAAAACGTGATGCCCGCACACCATCACTTCAGGACAGAAACCAGGCAAAGGGCTTGGTTTGATACCGGCACGTGCCTGCGAACTCCCGCCACTGCCAGTTCAGTAGAAACCAGGGCAGCGCCACGGTCTGATATCAACACACAGACACACGGTGCTGCGGCAGAGACCAACGTGAAGCGGCCTGTTTATGATATTATCACCTGTCATAGCGCGGCTCGTCCGGCGTGTCTCGTGTTCCTACCGACGTCACTCGCTCCGCTGTCCACTGCCTCTCTCCGCTGTCTACTGCCTCTCTCCGCGGTCCACTGCCTCTCTCCGCTGTCCACTGCCTCTCTCCGCTGTCCACTGCCTCTCTCCGCTGTCTACTGCCTCTCTCCGCTGTCCACTGCCTCTCTCCGCGGTCCACTGCCGGTTACAACACAGGCCAGACGGCCACTCGTCTCCTCCTCAATCAGTGAACGGGGCGCCGCCGCCACGTCACTCGGCCGGTCCCCGCGGGCAGTCGGCGGCCGCTGCGCGGGCGTTAGTCGATCTTGACGGTGCTGTAGATCTTGTGGACGAAGTAGCTGGTGCCCAGGTAGCCGATGGTGCCGCACATGATGCCGAGCACTGTGCTGAACAGGCCCATGTAGGTGAAGTAGAACGCCGTCTGAAAGAAGCCGTACATCCTGGCGGAGGGCGGGCATATGTCAGAAATACGGCACGGTACGTCAGAAATACGGCACGGTGCGTCAGAAATACAGCCCAGTACGTCAGAAATACGGCACGGTACGTCATAAATACGGCACGGTACGTCAGAAATACGGCACGGTGCGTCAGAAATACGGCACGGTACGTCAGAAATACAGCCCAGTACGTCATAAATACGGCACGGTACGTCAGAAATACGGCACGGTACGTCATAAATACGGCACGGTGCGTCATAAATACGGCACGGTGCGTCAGAAATACAGCCCAGTACGTCAGAAATACGGCACTGTACGTCAGAAATACAGCCCAGTACGTCAGAAATACGGCACGGTGCGTCAGAAATACAGCCCAGTACGTCAGAAATACGGCACGGTACGTCAGAAATACGGCACGATGTCAGAAATACGGCACGGTGCGTCAGACATACGGCACGGTGCGTCAGAAATACGGCACGGTACGTCAGAAATACGGCACGATACGTCAGAAATACGGCACGGTACGTCAGAAATATGGCACGGTGCGACATAAATACGGCACGGTACGTCATAAATACGGCACGGTGCGTCAGAAATACGGCACGGTACGTCAGAAATACGGCACAGTACGTCAGAAATACAGCCCAGTACGTCAGAAATACGGCACGGTACGTCAGAAATACGGCACGATGTCAGAAATACGGCACGGTGCGTCAGAAATACGGCACGGTACGTCAGAAATACGGCACGATACGTCAGAAATACGGCACGGTACGTCAGAAATATGGCACGGTGCGACAGAAATACGGCACGGTACGTCATAAATACGGCACGGTGCGTCAGAAATACGGCACGGTGCGACAGAAATACGGCACGATGTCAGAAATACGGCACGGTGCGTCATAAATACGGCACGGTACGTCAGAAATACAGCCCAGTACGTCATAAATACGGCACGGTACGTCATAAATACGGCACGGTACGTCATAAATACGGCACGGTAGTCAGAAATACGGCACGGTGCGTCATAAATACGGCACGGTGCGTCAGAAATACAGCCCAGTACGTCAGAAATACGGCACTGTACGTCAGAAATACAGCCCAGTACGTCAGAAATACGGCACGGTACGTCATAAATACGGCACGGTACGTCATAAATACAGCCCAGTACGTCAGAAATACGGCACGGTACGTCATAAATACGGCACGGTACGTCATAAATACGGCACGGTGCGTCATAAATACGGCACGGTGCGTCAGAAATACAGCCCAGTACGTCAGAAATACGGCACTGTACGTCAGAAATACAGCCCAGTACGTCAGAAATACGGCACGGTACGTCAGAAATACGGCACGGTGCGTCAGAAATACAGCCCAGTACGTCATAAATACGGCACGGTACGTCAGAAATACGGCACGATGTCAGAAATACGGCACGGTGCGTCAGAAATACGGCACGGTGCGTCAGAAATACGGCACGGTACGTCAGAAATACGGCACGATACGTCAGAAATACGGCACGGTACGTCAGAAATATGGCACGGTGCGACAGAAATACGGCACGGTACGTCATAAATACGGCACGGTGCGTCAGAAATACGGCACGGTGCGACAGAAATACGGCACGATGTCAGAAATACGGCACGGTGCGTCAGAAATACGGTACGGTACGTCAGAAATACAGCCCAGTACGTCAGAAATACGGCACGGTACGTCAGAAATACGGCACGGTACGTCAGAAATACGGCACGATGTCAGAAATACGGCACGGTGCGACAGAAATACGGCACGATACGTCAGAAATACGGCACGTCAGAAATACGGCACGGTGCGACAGAAATACGGCACGATACGTCAGAAATACGTCACGATGTCAGAAATACGGCACGATGTCAGACATACGGCACGGTGCGTCAGAAATACGGCACGGTTCGTCAGAAATACGGCACGGTGCGTCAGAAATACGGCACGATGTCAGAAATACGGCACGGTGCGACAGAAATACGGCACCGTACGTCATATTTTATCTCCTATGCCGCCACCCATGAACAGGTGGCCAGGAGTGCCCCCGCCCTCTATCCCAACGACGCACATCACCTTAGATAGAGTGCAGGAAACATATTGCATACCTTCATGATACATAACAATGCGTAGGGAGGCTAATTTACTGAATTCGTTACCGAGTACTTGCTGAGTACCGACCGATATAAGCGTGGATCGCTTATCGGTAGGAAAATGGCAATATCTTTCGGTAGGAATATTTATATGCAAAATGTGATTAATTTATATCATATTTTGGCCTCGTCTATCGATTTCAGGTGCTAACTCCATTTTTGTGGAAAAAGGTGATTATCTCCCTTTAACTCAATTTGTCAAAATATGACTAATCTCTAACCAATCAATATTTGGTCGCACAGAATCTCCAATACTCTACAGCAGTATCAAGATTCTGACGCAGGCTGTAAGCCGGCACAGGTCCTCCGTCCGAGACACATCCTCTGTCACATGTCCTCCGTCCGAGACACATCCTCTGTCACATGTCCTCCGTCCGAGACACATCCTCCGTCACATGTCCTCCGTCCGAGACACATCTTCTGTTACATGTCCTCCGTCCGAGACACATCCTCTGTCACATGTCCTCCGTCCGAGACACATCCTCTGTCACATGTCCTCCGTCCGAGACACATCCTCTGTCACATGTACTCCGTCCGAGACACATCCTACGTCCGAGACACATCCTCCGTCCGAGACACATCCCCTGTCAATGGTCCTCCGTCCGAGACACATCCTCCGTCACATGTCCTCCCTCCGAGACACATCCTCTGTCCGAGACACATCCTCCGTCACAGGTCCTCCGTCCGAGACACATCCCCTGTCAATGGTCCTCCGTCCGAGACACATCCTCCGTCACATGTCCTACGTCCGAGACACATCCTCTGTCACAGGTCCTCCGTCCGAGACACGTCCCCTGTCACATGTCCTCCGTCCGAGACACATCCTCCGTCACAGGTCCTCCGTCCGAGACACATCCCCTGTCAATGGTCCTCCGTCCGAGACACATCCTCTGTCACAGGTCCTCCGTCCGAGACACATCCCCTGTCACATGTCCTCCGTCCGAGACACATCCTCCGTCCGAGACACATCCTCCGTCACAGGTCCTCCGTCCGAGACACATCTCCTGTCAATGGTCCTCCGTCCGAGACACATCCTCCGTCACAGGTCCTCCGTCCGAGACACATCCTCTGTCACAGGTCCTCCGTCCGAGACACATCCCCTGTCACATGTCCTCCGTCTGAGACACATCCTCTGTCACATGTCCTCCGTCCGAGACACATCCTCTGTCACAGGTCCTCCGTCCGAGACACATCCCCTGTCACATGTCCTCCGTCCGAGACACATCCTCCGTCCGAGACACATCCTCCGTCACAGGTCCTCCGTCCGAGACACATCCTCTGTCACAGGTCCTCCGTCCGAGACACATCCTGCGTCACATGTCCTCCGTCCGAGACACATCCGCTGTCAATGGTCCTCCGTCCGAGACACATCCCCTGTCAATGGTCCTCCGTCCGAGACACATCCTCTGTCACATGTCCTCCGTCCAAGACCCATCCTCTGTCACATGTTCTCCGTCCGAGACACATCCTCTGTCACATGTCCTCCGTCCGAGACACATCCTCTGTCCGAGACACATCCTCCGTCACAGGTCCTCCGTCCGAGACACATCCCCTGTCAATGGTCCTCCGTCCGAGACACATCCTCTGTCACATGTCCTCCGTCCGAGACACATCCTCTGTCACATGTTCTCCGTCCGAGACACATCCCCTGTCAATGGTCCTCCGTCCGAGACACATCCTCTGTCACATGTCCTCCGTCCGAGACACATCCTGTCACATGTTCTCCGTCCGAGACACATCCTCTGTCACATGTCCTCCGTCCGAGACACATCCCCTGTCAATGGTCCTCCGTCCGAGACACATCCTTTGTCACATGTCCTCCGTCCGAGACACATCCTCTGTCACATGTCCTCCGTCCGAGACACATCCTCTGTCACATGTCCTCCGTCCGAGACACATCCCCTGTCAATGGTCCTCCGTCCGAGACACATCCTCTGTCACATGTCCTCCGTCCGAGACACATCCTCCGTCCGAGACACATCCTCCGTCACAGGTCCTCCGTCCGAGACACATCCTCTGTCACATGTCCTCCGTCCGAGACACATCCTCCGTCACAGGTCCTCCGTCCGAGACACATCCTCTGTCACATGACCTCCGTCCGAGACACATCCTCCGTCACATGTCCTCCGTCCGAGACACATCCTCTGTCACATGTCCTCCGTCCGAGACACATCTTCTGTCACAGGTCCTCCGTCCGAGACACATCCTCTGTCACATGTCCTCCGTCCGAGACACATCCTCTGTCACAGGTCCTCCGTCCGAGACACATCCTCTGTCACATGTCCTCCGTCTGAAACACATCCTCTGTCACATGTCCTCCGTCCGAGACACATCCCCTGTCAATGGTCCTCCGTCCGAGACACATCCTCTGTCACATGTCCTCCGTCCGAGACACATCCTCTGTCACAGGTCCTCCGTCCGAGACACATCCTGCGTCACATGTCCTCCGTCCGAGACACATCCTCTGTCACATGTCCTCCGTCCGAGACACATCCTCTGTCACAGGTCCTCCGTCCGAGACACATCCTCTGTCACAGGTCCTCCGTCCGAGACACATCCTGCGTCACATGTCCTCCGTCCGAGACACATCCTCTGTCACAGGTCCTCCGTCCGAGACACATCCTGCGTCACATGTCCTCCGTCCGAGACACATCCTCCGTCCGAGACACATCCTCCGTCCGAGACACATCCTCCGTCCGAGACACATCCTCCGTCACAGGTCCTCCGTCCGAGACACATCCTCTGTCACATGTCCTCCGTCCGAGACACATCCTCTGTCAATGGTCCTCCGTCCGAGACACATCCGCTGTCACATGTCCTCCGTCCGAGACACATCCTCTGTCACATGTCCTCCGTCCGAGACACATCCCCTGTCAATGGTCCTCCGTCCGAGACACATCCTCTGTCACATGTCCTTCGTCCGAGACACATCCTCTGTCACAGGTCCTCCGTCCGAGACACATCCTCTGTCACAGGTCCTCCGTCCGAGACACATCCTGCGTCACATGTCCTCCGTCCGAGACACATCCTCTGTCACATGTCCTCCGTCCGAGACACATCCTCTGTCACAGGTCCTCCGTCCGAGACACATCCTCTGTCACATGTCCTCCGTCCGAGACACATCCGCTGTCAATGGTCCTCCGTCCGAGACACATCCTCTGTCACATGTCCTCCGCCCGAGACACATCCCCTGTCAATGGTCCTCCGTCCGAGACACATCCTGCGTCACATGTCCTCCGTCCGAGACACATCCTCTGTCACATGTCCTCCGTCCGAGACACATCCTCTGTCACATGTCCTCCGTCCGAGACACATCCTCTGTCACATGTCCTCCGTCTGAGACACATCCTCTGTCAATGGTCCTCCGTCCGAGACACATCCCCTGTCACATGTCCTCCGTCCGAGACACATCCTGCGTCACATGTCCTCCGTCCGAGACACATCCCCTGTCAATGGTCCTCCGTCCGAGACACATCCTCTGTCACATGTCCTCCGTCCGAGACACATCCTGCGTCACATGTCCTCCGTCCGAGACACATCCCCTGTCACATGTCCTCCGTCCGAGACACATCCTCTGTCACAGGTCCTCAAACCGAGACACATCCTACGTCACATGTCCTCCGTCCGAGACACATCCTCTGTCACAGGTCCTCCGTCCGAGACACATCCTGCGTCACATGTCCTCCGTCCGATACACATCCCCTGTCAATGGTCCTCCGTCCGAGACACATCCTCTGTCACATGTCCTCCGTCCGAGACACATCCTCTGTCACAGGTCCTCCGTCCGAGACACATCCTCCGTCACATGTCCTCCGTCCGAGACACATCCTCTGTCACAGGTCCTCCGTCCGAGACACATCCTCCGTCACATGTCCTCCGTCCGAGACACATCCTCTGTCACAGGTCCTCCGTCCGAGACACATCCTCCGTCACATGTCCTCCGTCCGAGACACATCCTCTGTCACAGGTCCTCCGTCCGAGACACATCCTCCGTCACATGTCCTCCGTCCGAGACACATCCTCTGTCACATGTCCTCCGTCCGAGACACATCCTCCGTCAATGGTTCTCCGTCCGAGACACATCCTCTGTCACATGTCCTCCGTCCGAGCCACATCCTCTGTCACAGGTCCTCCGTCCGAGACACATCCACATGTCCTCCGTCCGAGACACATCCTCTGCCCCATGTCCTCCGTCCGAGACACATCCCCTGTCAATGGTTCTCCGTCCGAGACACATCCTCTGTCACATGTCCTTCGTCCGAGACACATCCTCTGTCACATGTCCTCCGTCCGAGACACATCCTCTGTCAATGGTCCTCCGTCCGAGACACATCCTCTGTCAATGGTCCTCCGTCCGAGACACATCTTCTGTCACATGTCCTCCGTCCGAGACAAATCCCCTGTCAATGGTCCTCCGTCCGAGACACATCTTCTGTCACAGGTCCTCCGTCCGAGACACATCCTCTGTCACATGTCCTCCGTCCGAGACACATCCTCTGTCACATGTCCTCCGTCCGAGACACATCATCTGTCACATGTCCTCCGTCCGAGACACATCCTCTGTCACAGGTCCTCCGTCCGAGACACATCCTCCGTCCGAGACACATCCTCTGTCACATGTCCTCCGTCCGAGACACATCCTCTGTCAATAGTGGGTCGCACACAGGCTGCGGCTCACCCATCACCGGCAGGCGCGCGGCCGGCACTCACTTGGTCTTGAAGAAGAAGTAGTAGACCGAGTAGAGGTAGACGTAGCCGGCGGTGGAGTAGCCAGCCAAGAAGCTGGTCCACTGCCTGTCGGGACACACAGGGACGGCCAGACGTCAGCCGGGACACACATGAACAGATAGCCGTCAGCCGGGACACACAGGGACAGATAGCCGTCAGCCGGGACACACAGGGACAGATAGCCGTCAGCCGGGACACACAGGGACAGATAGCCGTCAGCCGGGACACAGGGACAGATAGCCGTCAGCCGGGACACACAGGGACAGCCAGCCGTCAGCTTAAGACATTACCCATTCCTGTAAAAAAAACATCTCTACGACGCATGTTTTTGAAGAGACATATGCCTACGCGCACCGACATGAGCTTTCCACCGCTGGCCAGAACGAAAGACGGAAACTGAACAGTATAGCAATCAGGAACGCCAGCTGAAAATAAGCACTCAACACACCTCCGGACCACTACCTCCGTTCTAAAGTACACCACGATCTGTACGCCACCATTGCATTGTGACACAGCCGTGATGCCTGTGGTCGCCAGGAGAGGCGCCTCCCTCCAGTCTGTACCGCGACGATTCCGAGCTGGTCCGGGCCGCAGTCTACCATCGGTTCCGAGCTGGTCCGGGCCGCAGCCTACCATCGGTTCCGAGCTGGTGCACGCCCTCGGTACCTACCATCGGTAGTCCTCGGCGTTCAGCAGGAAGTAGGTGCAGACGATGGTGACGCAGACGGAGACCACCGACAGGATCAGTAGCACCAGCAGCATGAACCCGTACACGTAGTAGATCTTGTACGCCCAGAACGACGTGAAGATGAAGTACCTGCACACACACACACACCCACACGTCACGTCAGCCCAGGAAGAACGCTGCCGGCTACATCCAATACGCCCAGAAAGGCGGGAAACGGAATACAGGAGGGGGATTGCGAGATAAACGCGCGAAGATGCATTGGGCAGAATGGAGCACCCGCACTATCAACACTACAACCTGTCAACGATTGCACTACGACACTATCAGCCTCTGCCCGAGGCAGCACCCAGTGGGTTGGTAGTGGTACCAGTACGACGCCTTGATCGGCGAAGGACGAGCGAGCTCGTAGAAACCTGATAGCGCAACATTGCCCAGATGTCAGCTTAATCGGCCCAGCCGTTTCTCAGCTATAGCAGGATAACGTTTTCTGACACCCCTGACGCGGCATGTGCCACCAGGGGCGGATCCAGAAAATCTTCAGGGGGGGGGGGGGGGGGGGGGGGAGGGTCATCAATTGCAGTGGTGCTCCTACCTATACCTATCTCTGAAAACTCAACGGATTTGGTCCACTATATTTTGAGGGTGCCCCTATTTCAACTTTTTTTTTATTGACAACGTTGGCTATAGGCATTTGCAATATCAGTCGTACCCTTGTTATCATTTAAAGTGCCGCAGATGGTGCTAAAATATCATATTTGTAGTCAAGGGCGGCACCAGACGGCTGATGAAGAATTGACCAAGAGGCAAGTCGAGGTTCGTGACCAAGGGGGGGGAGGGGAGGGGTTGGAAGCGGTTTTTACGAGCAGTAAATCTTACGCATGCGATAAACTATTATTGCGCCGCGAAGCGGCGCCAACATTTGGGGTTTTTATATGAGGTCGTTATGGTCGTTATGGTCGTGCGGGTCGGCCGCTTATGTGATAAAAATCCCGTATTCAGCGAGGACTTGCGAGCGCTTTGCGCTCGTTCGTAATAGTTTTGTTTTACGACGACACGACTGTGGGACTGTGTATCGTCGACGACGCGACTGTGTTTTTTTTTATCGTCCACGACGCGACTGTGGGGCTGTGTATCGTCGACGACGTGACTGTGGGACTGTGTATCGTCGACGACGCGACTGTGGGACTGTGTATCGTCGACGACGCGACTGTGGGACTGTGTATCGTCGACGACGCGACTGTGGGACTGTGTATCGTCAGCGACGCGACTGTGGGGCTGTGTATCGTCAGCGACGCGACTGTGGGATTGTGTATCGTCAGCGACGCGACTGTGGGACTGTGTAGCGTCGACGACGCGACTGTGGGACTGTGTATCGTCGACGACGCGACTGTGGGACTGTGTATCGTCAGCGACGCGACTGTGGGGCTGTGTATCGTCAGCGACGCGACTGTGGGACTGTGTATCGTCGACGACGCGACTGTGGGACTGTGTATCGTCGACGACGCGACTGTGGGACTGTGTATCGTCAGCGACGCGACTGTGGGGCTGTGTATCGTCGACGACGCGACTGTTGCGCTGTGTATCGTCAGCGACGCGACTGTGGGGCTGTGTATCGTCGGCGACGCGACTGTGGGGCTGTGTATCGTCAGCGACGCGACTGTGGGGCTGTGTATCGTCAGCGACGCGACTGTGGGACTGTGTATCGTCGACGACGCGACTGTAGAACTGTGTATCGTCGACGACGCGACTGTGGGACTGTGTATCGTCAGCGACGCGACTGTGGGGCTGTGTATCGTCAGCGACGCGACTGTGGGGCTGTGTATCGTCAGCGACGCGACTGTGGGACTGTGTATCGTCAGCGACGCGACTGTGGGACTGTGTATCGTCAGCGACGCGACTGTGGGACTGTGTATCGTCAGCGACGCGACTGTGGGGCTGTGTATCGTCAGCGACGCGACTGTGGGACTGTGTATCGTCGACGACGCGACTGTGGGACTGTGTATCGTCGACGACGCGACTGTGGGACTGTGTATCGTCAGCGACGCGACTGTGGGGCTGTGTATCGTCAGCGACGCGACTGTGGGACTGTGTATCGTCGACGACGCGACTGTGAGACTGTGTATCGTCGACGACGCGAATGTGGGGCTGTGTATCGTCAGAGTCCCCACGCTGACCCAATCGGGGAGAACGGAAGACTTGGACATATTCAGATTCCAACCCGGAACCCATGGATTCAAAGACCAATAAGCTTCACCAGCTGAGCTATCCCGACCCCCACCCCACGCAGTGGGTAACTGGTTAGCTAGGACACCATTGCCGGAGTGTGCCACTACAGCCGGAGGCACATGTTCGCGCCGTTGGCGGCAGCCAGAGACGGTAATTGTGGCCCCGGCGGCGTCGGCAGCGGCGCGTCTCTCACATTTCGATGAAGATGCTGCCGAATGGCAGGATTCCGCCAAGCGGGATGATCACCCACGGCTCCATGAACCACTTCTTCTCGGGGATCGGCCGCGGCACCGCGTTCACCCTGCCACACACACAGACACTCAGCGGCATAGCGACACCGGCGGGCCGTCACGCCCAGGCGACACAAGGCCGATGGCGCACTCACCCGATGGGAAAAACAATTAAAGCATGTTTAATAGAATGATGCAAATGTACAGACATTGATGTAACAATACATGAGAAAATCGTATAAACTTATCACCGAAAGACCAAACATTATGAAAGATTAAATAAATGGGTAAAATCGTGACAACGAAGGTCCGGCCAGAGAGCTGAACAGCTGAGCAGATGGCAGCAGAGGGTCCGGTGAAGTCGCCGGCGGCGGACGCGGACGGGGCGGTCCAGCCTCCGTCACTGCGGACAGGGCAGTCCAGCCTCCATCACTGCGGACAGGGCAGTCCAGCCTCCGTCACTGCGGACAGTGCAGTCCGGCCTCCATCACTGCGGACAGGGCAGTCCAGCCTCCGTCACTGCGGACAGTGCAGTCCGGCCTCCATCACTGCGGACAGGGCAGTCCAGCCTCCGTCACTGCGGACAGTGCAGTCCGGCCTCCATCACTGCGGACAGGGCAGTCCAGCCTCCGTCACTGCGGACAGGGCAGTCCAGCCTGGACAGGGCAGTCCAGCCTCCATCACTGCGGACAGGGCAGTCCAGCCTCCGTCACTGCGGACAGTGCAGTCCGGCCTCCATCACTGCGGACAGGACAGTCCAGCCTCCGTCACTGCGGACAGTGCAGTCCGGCCTCCATCACTGCGGACAGGGCAGTCCAGCCTCCGTCACTGCGGACAGGGCAGTCCAGCCTGGACAGGGCAGTCCAGCCTCCATCACTGCGGACAGGGCAGTCCAGCCTCCGTCACTGCGGACAGTGCAGTCCGGCCTCCATCACTGCGGACAGGGCAGTCCAGCCTCGACAGGGCAGTCCAGCCTCCATCACTTCGGACAGGGCAGTCCAGCCTCCATCACTGCGGACAAGGCAGTCCAGCCTGGACAGGGCAGTCCAGCCTCCATCACTGCGGACAGGGCAGTCCGGCCTCCATCACTGCGGACAGGGCAGTCCAGCCTCCGTCACTGCGGACAGGGCAGTCCAGCCTGGACAGGGCAGTCCAGCCTCCATCACTGCGGACAGGGCAGTCCGGCCTCCATCACTGCGGACAGGGCAGTCCAGCCTCCGTCACTGCGGACAGGCCAGTCCAGCCTGGACAGGGCAGTCCAGCCTCCATCACTGCGGACAGGGCAGTCCGACCTCCATCACTGCGGACAGGGCAGTCCAGCCTCCGTCACTGCGGACAGGGCAGTCCAGCCTGGACAGGGCAGTCCAGCCTCCGTCACTGCGGACAGGGCAGTCCAGCCTGGACAGGGCAGTCCAGCCTGGACAGGGCAGTCCAGCCTGGACAGGGCAGTCCGGCCTCCATCACTGCGGACAGGGCAGTCCAGCCTCCATCACTGCGGACAGGGCAGTCCAGCCTGGACAGGGCAGTCCAGCCTCCATCACTGCGGACAGGGCAGTCCGGCCTCCGTCACTGCGGACAGGGCAGTCCAGCCTGGACAGGGCAGTCCAGCCTCCATGACTGCGGACAGGGCAGTCCAGCCTCCATCACTGCGGACAGGGCAAACCAGCCTCCATCACTGCAGACAGGATAGTCCAGCCTCCACACTGCGGACAGGGCAGTCCGGCCTAGACAAGACAGTCCGGCCTCCGTCACTGCGGACAGGACAGTCCAGCCTCCATCACTGCGGACAGGGCAGTCCAGCCTCCATTACTGCGGACAGGACAGTCCAGCCTCCATCACTGCGGACAGGGAAGTCCAGTCTCCATCACTGCGGACAGGGCAGTCCAGCCTCCGTCAATGCGGACAGGACAGTCCAGCCTGGACAGGGAAGTCCAGTCTCCATCACTGCGGACAGGGCAGTCCGGCCTCCGTCACTGCGGACAGGGCTGTCCAGCCTCCGTCGCCGGCCAGAGTGCTGCGCCGTGTCGGCCCTCTCAGTCTGTCTTACCGGCAGGGAAAGTCGGCCTGTCCGTTCAGGTTCCGGCCCAGCACCGTGCCGACCAGCGTCAGCGGCAGGATGACGAACAGGCAGATGCAGGCCACCGCCAGCTGAGGAAACACACGTCACACACGTCACGTCACGCACGCACACGCACACGCACACGCACACGCACACGCACACGCACACGCACACGCACACGCACACGCACACGCACACGCACACGCACACGCACACGCACACGCACACGCACACGCACACGCACACGCACACGCACACGCACACGCACACGCACACGCACACGCACACGCACACGCACACGCACACGCACACGCACACGCACACGCACACGCACACGCACACGCACACGCACACGCACACGCACACGCACACGCACACGCACACGCACACGCACACGCACACGCACACGCACACGCACACGCACACGCACACGCACACGCACACGCACACGCACACGCACACGCACACGCACACGCACACGCACACGCACACGCACACGCACACGCACACGCACACGCACACGCACACGCACACGCACACGCACACGCACACGCACACGCACACGCACACGCACACGCACACGCACACGCACACGCACACGCACACGCACACGCACACGCACACGCACACGCACACGCACACGCACACGCACGCGCACGCACGCACGCACGCACGCACGCACGCACACACACACACACACACACACACACACACACACACACACACACACACACACACACACACACACACACACACACACACACACACACACACACACACACACACACACACACACACACGACATACGGTCAGACGGAGGGTCAAATAAGGCACAGCCGCGGCGGCAGCCACGCTCACGGCGCCGTGCCTTTATTTAGTCGATTAGAAACTAACGCCCTCTTGGTAACAAAGATGAAGGGGATAGCGCGTCTGCCCTATCCCGGCATCCCGGCGGCCGGGGTACCCGGCAGGCGGCGAGCGACTGATGCCAGCCCGGCATCGGCCGTCACACAGGGACAGCCATCACACAGCGCCATAGTCACACAGCCCGTCACACACACAGCCCGTCACAAAGTGACAGAATGTGACAAACACTGGCAATAGCCGGCATCATAATCAGCTTATGAGTCATAAGGAGTCAGAGTGAAAATGATTAAGTTTAAGTAATTATATAGATAAGTAGTCTTCAGGGAGAATGTGCGAGGCATCGATACCACGTGCAGCCAGTGTTCACCTTTCCTCCCATACGGGCGTACAGGGCGCCGCCGAAGTATCCGTTGATGGGGCTGGTGGCGGCGTACACAAATATGGCGGTGCTGAGTAGACTGCCCCGCTCCGTGTACAGCTCGCCGACGATGGCGATCAGCACCACGAACAGTACCACCGCTGCCACCTGGACACACAGAGAGAACAACTAGCAGTAACACCCACACTCCATAGATGGCACTCCGTCAACAACACCGCTGTCACCTGGACACACAGTGAGAACAACTAGCAGTAACACCCACACTCCATAGATGGCACTCCGTCAACAACACCGCTGTCACCTGGACACACAGTGAGAACAACTAGCAGTAACACCCACACTACACAGATGGCGCTCCGTCAAAACACCGCTGCCACCTGGACACACAGTGAGAACAACTAGCAGTAACACCCACACTACACAGATGGCGCTCCGTCAAAACACCGCTGCCACCTGGACACACAGTGAGAACAACTAGCAGTAACACCCACACTACACAGATGGCGCTCCGTCAACAACACCGCTGCCACCTGGACACACAGTGAGAACAACTAGCAGTAACACCCACACTACACAGATGGCGCTTCGTCAAAACACCGCTGCCACCTGGACACACAGTGAGAACAACTAGCAGTAACACCCACAGTCCACAGATGGCGCTCCGTCAACAATACCGCTGCCACCTGGATACAGTGAGAACAACTAGCAGTAACACCCACACTACACAGATGGCGGTCCGTCAACAACACCGCTGCCACCTGGACACAGTGAGAACAACTAGCAGTAACATCCACACTCCACAGATGGCGCTCCGTCAACAACACCGCTGCCACCTGGACACACAGTGAGAACAACTAGCAGCAACACCCACACTCCACAGATGGCGCTCCGTCAACAACACCTCTGCCACCTGGACACACAGTGAGGATAAATAGCAGTACCACCCACACTCCACAGATGGCGCTCCGTCAACAACACCCCTGCCACCTGGACACACAGTGAGAACAACTAGCAGTAACACCCACACTCCACAGATGGCGCTCCGTCAATAGTAGCCCTGCCACCTGGACCAGCCTTGGAATTTTTACCATTTTCTGGACTTTTTGGGTCCAAAGAATTTTGCTCTCTGAATTTTTTTTCCCGGAAATTTTCTCTCTTTTCACCTGATATTACCAACATTTTCATTAAAATAAGATTCCATTTTCCTCACAAGGATTTAATATCTGTTACAAATCAGGAATTTTTACTTTCCAGTGAAATAATTTTTCAAAAATGAAAATCTTTATTTTCCTAACAAAGAAACTTGTACTCTCCAACTATGGATTTGTATTCTCTGGGGCCAGGTCATGAAACGAAAAATCCAACACTGACCTGGACACACAGTGAGAACAACTAGCAGTAACACCCACACTCCACAGATGGCGCTCCGTCAAAATACCGCTGCCACCTGGACACACAGTGAGAACAACTAGCAGTAACACCCACACTCCACAGATGGCGCTCCGTCAACATCGCTGCCACCTGGACACACAGTGAGAACAACTAGCAGTAACACCCACACTCCACAGATGGCGCTCCGTCAACATCGCTGCCACCTGGACACACAGTGAGAACAACTAGCAGTAACACTCACACTCCACAGATGGCGCTCCGTCAATAGCAGCCCTGCCACCTGGACCAGCCTTGGAATTTTTACCATTTTCTGGACTTTTTGGGTCCAAAGAATTTTGCTCTCTTATTTTTTTTCCGGAAATTTGCTCTCTTTTCACCTGATATTACCAACATTTTCATTAAAATAAGATTCCATTTTCCTCACAAGGATTTAATATCTGTTACAAATCAGGAATTTTTACTTTCCAGTGAAATAATTTTTCAAAAATGAAAATCTTTATTTTCCTAACAAAGAAACTTGTACTCTCCAACTATGGATTTTTACTCTCTGGGGCCAGGTCATGAAACGAAAAATTCAACACTGACCTGGACACACAGTGAGAACAACTAGCAGTAACACCCACACTCCACAGATGGCGCTCCGTCAAAATACCGCTGCCACCTGGACACACAGTGAGAACAACTAGCAGTAACACCCACACTCCACAGATGGCGCTCCGTCAACAACACCGCTGCCACCTGGACACACAGTGAGAACAACTAGCAGTAACACCCACACTCCACAGATGGCGCTCCGTCAACAACACCG
The DNA here is from genome assembly GCA_036785665.1 of Chirona hameri. Classification (NCBI taxonomy): domain Eukaryota; kingdom Metazoa; phylum Arthropoda; class Thecostraca; order Balanomorpha; family Balanidae; genus Chirona; species Chirona hameri. Next base: position 17,268 of record JAXIVJ010001241.1, read on the forward strand.
CTGCCACCTGGACACACAGTGAGAACAACTAGCAGTAACACCCACACTACACAGATGGCACTCCGTCAAAATACCGCTGCCACCTGGACACACAGTGAGAACAACTAGCAGTAACACCCACAGTCCACAGATGGCGCTCCGTCAACAACACCGCTGCCACCTGGACACACAGTGAGAACAACTAGCAGTAACACCCACACTCCACAGATGGCGCTCCGTCAACAACACCGCTGCCACCTGGACACACAGTGAGGACAACTAGTAGTAACACCCACACTCCACAGATGGCGCTCCGTCAAATGTGTTTGTCTCGTGGAGACGTCTCCCTATATGCAACATGACCTACTTGGGTCTTTACCTCAGGACTCCTCAGGTCAAGGTCACGTGACCAGAGGTCAAATTTTGAAGTTGACCTAACAAGGTCACCTATATTCATTCATTCTATCATACTATATCATTCGAAGCGCCTTGACCAGACAAACACAATGGCGTAAACAGTTCTCCGTTATCTTTATTAGATACATCTTTACAAAAACACATTCCCCCTTTTTACCTCTAGAGCCTCAAATATTGACCCAAGATCAAATTTGAGGACATATTGTCGATTTAAAATTTAATTGGCTGGCGATCGCTTTTTTCTGTTTGTTTATAGCTAGCATAGTTTCCGAGATATTTGGTAATTTCTGGAGCGAAGTCCTAAGACAGGAAAAACTGGGAAATTTGACCTTTGATGACCTCTTGGTAAACTCAATTTTGACCTGAACTAAAAAATACTTAAATACTTTCGATAGAACTTATATCAAGCTATCAAACGCCGTTTTCTGCTTGTCTCTACGTAGCGGAGTTTTCGAGATCTCAGGGGGGGGGGGGACATTAATCCCCTGCAGTTCGTGTTCGGCGCAAACCCCCTGCAGAGCGCGTGTTAAGTACAGTGCCTATGACAAGCTCCGCCCACTTTGCATCAAAAAGTTGACGCGTCAATAAGTTGCTTTTTTGGACCTAGTGCCAGCAACTGAATGGCAATTGTGCAATTAAAATAAAACAAACTATAGGTAGGTACCTAGGTTGAGATAGGTACTTCTAGCTCAAACCTTATCAGAAGTATCTGCCCCCTCCCGGATTTTCTCAATAATCTGAAAACTATGATAGATATCAACGTGAAACTTTCAGTACCTTATCCTGCATCAAGTCTAAGTCTTCTCACCAACTCTCAATACAATTGATTTAGTATTTTGGGAGATAACGACGTTTTAATGATGTCATGTCATGCCATTTTTGGTGGAAAAACGATAAATGTTTGGCAAATCGTAGAAATCAGAGTTTGCAAGCCAATTGCAAATACAAAACGTGAAAAGAAATTAAATGACATTTTCTTCCAAATGGCTACCTCGGATTTCCAAAATTTTGCTTTTTTGAACACCCCATTTTTTGTTTGTTGTGAATTTGAAAAGCGAATTTCTTATGCTCGAATACCAAAATAAGGGGAATGGCCCAAATCCGGATAAAAATGGGTTACCTTTTTGCCACAAAAAGTTGCCCCCCCCAAAAAAAAACGCAAAACGACGGCTGGATCTGCCAGTAAACACCCACACCCACACTCTACAGATAGCGCTCCGTCAACAACCACTCCAGACGAGAACGAGAACTATCGCTCCACGATGGTACATCGTAGTGACATGCAGGAAATTAAAGGACACATTTTTACATAAATTTAGTCTGAATGTTTTGATTGGATGGATTTCTGAGATCAGGGCCAACGCTATGGAGAGCTTGTTGTGGGGCCCCTCCTGACCCCATCACCTGATGGCGCAATGCTATGTCATCGGCACATTTCAGTGACCAAATGTTTGTGTTCGCTGCCAGGCGACCGGCAGAATTGAGTAAGTTTGTGTTCACTAACTCCTACCGTCCTACCTGGCAGCCGGTGCCGATCAGCGCTGAGAAGATGACCGGGTGGCTGGCTGGTCGGAACACGTCACCGTGCACTTGCTTCCAGCCGTACTCGTCCCCGAGGTCCCGCTCCTGCCGGACAGTCACCACACAGCGGTCAGCAGAGAGAACACGACGACACGAGACAGTCTGCACACGCGCCACATCACAACATATAATACAACGGAAAACAGAGAAGGAACAACAACCGACACCAGTGCTACGTTACTTTTGCCACATTGTCTGGGTTACGCGTTCCATTAGGCTAGGATGAAGCACTGGTCTGGAATCCAGCACAGGGGAGGCTGAGATCGTCACAAATCGTGTCCGGAGTCAGCAGTCAGCCGGAGCCGCTGCTCGGTGCGCTCGGTGCACTCGGTGCGCCCGGTGAGCTCGGTGCGCCCGGTGCGCTCGGTGCGCCCGGTGCGCTCGGTGCGCTCGGTAAGCCCGGTGCGCCCGGTGAGCCCGGTGCGCTCGGTGCGCTCGGTGCGCTCGGTGCGCTCGGTGCGCTCGGTACGCTCGGTGCGCTCGGTGCGCTCGGTGCGCTCGGTACGCTCGGTGCGCTCGGTGCGCCCGGTGCGCTCGGTACGATGTGACGGAGACACGGTGGTCCGTGAACTACTCACCACATCATCCATCTCCTCGTCACGGCTGTAGCGCTGGTAGTCCTTCTTCAGCGTGCGCATCAGGATCATCGACACCAGGCCCACCAGGAAGATCACCATCATGAAGCTGTTGAAGATGCTGAACCAGTGGATCTGCCGGACCGCCGGCGGGATGGGTCAAAGATGCTGAACCACTGGACCTGCCGGGCCGGGTCACTCAGAAGCGGCCGGCTCCAGGCTGGCCAGCGCCTGACAACGTTTCAGCCGGGGGCTGGGACGTGTGCAATGGTGCATAGTGGTAACCAAATACTCCTTGGTCGATTACGACTAGAAATCCACAGATGTGACAGCATACATGCCAGCAATGTGAATTCTACAGTTGTGCTGGTTGTTGTCGCAATGTCTCCAATACAACAGCTGTAAATCTGACGGTCGAAGCGTCGCTAGCAGGGTCTCCAATACAACAGCTGTAAATCTGACGGGCGAAGCGTCGCTAGCAATGTCTCCAATACAACAGCTGTAAATCTGACGGGCGAAGCGTCGCTAGCAGGGTCTCCAATACAACAGCTGTAAATCTGACGGGCGCGGCGTCGCTAGCAGGGTCTCCAATACAACAGCTGTAAATCTGACGGGCGAAGCGTCGCTAGCAGGGTCTCCAATACAACAGCTGTAAATCTGACGGGCGCGGCGTCGCTAGCAGGGTCTCCAATACAACAGCTGTAAATCTGACGGGCGCGGCGTCGCTAGCATGGTCTCCAATACAACAGCTGTAAATCTCACGGGCGCGGCGTCGCTAGCAGGGTCTCCAATACAACAGCTGTAAATCTCACGGGCGCGGCGTCGCTAGCAGGGTCTCCAATACAACAGCTGTAAATCTGACGGGCGCGGCGTCGCTAGCAGGGTCTCCAATACAACAGCTGTAAATCTGACGGGCGCGGCGTCGCTAGCAGGGTCTCCAATACAACAGCTGTAAATCTGACGGGCGCGGCGTCGCTAGCAGGGTCTCCAATACAACAGCTGTAAATCTGACGGGCGAAGCGTCGCTAGCAGGGTCTCCAATACAACAGCTGTAAATCTCACGGGCGCGGCGTCGCTAGCAGGGTCTCCAATACAACAGCTGTAAATCTGACGGGCGAAGCGTCGCTAGCAGGGTCTCCAATACAACAGCTGTAAATCTGACGGGCGAAGCGTCGCTAGCAGGGTCTCCAATACAACAGCTGTAAATCTGACGGGCGCGGCGTCGCTAGCCGTGGTAAAATGCGTTTTTCCATTGGTGTTTACCGCTTAAAACGGGCTGGCAAAAGGCCCTGGCGGCTAAAATAGCAAAAAAAGTGGAAAACTCCAAAGAACCAAAACAGGCACATTTTTGCACCAGATCAATTTAAGCATCCCAGTGTATATCCGACGTCAATTAAATATTTCAAAGTTGCAATGGACACGACAATACTGACGTGGATGCCATACAATCCATGTAATGGAGGACCCGAATACATCATCTGTATCTGTATACAATTGTCTCCCACGATGCAGACAAACGAGCTTATCGATTGTGTAGCTAGCATACCTATGCCATTGGGCGTACCGGCGGACCGGCACAGACCCCTGTCCTCACCCTGTGCTGGAAGAAGCTGGGGTCGAGGTACTTGTCGAATCTGTCCTCGAACTTGACGGCCGACTTTTTCCAGACGACCTCGTATGTCAGCGGTATCTTAGCGCCGATTTGCAGCTTGTACTGTGGACGGCGTCAGGTCAGGTCAGGTCAGCCAGTTAAGGCTGCGAGTGAGCTAACTCAGACCGATACGTCAGCTCCCTATCGGAGGGGTGGGAGGTCGGTATCCAGCAGTGTATTAGCGGCGTACAGTATGTTGCAGTATACTTGTTTTGCCTCAAAGGATCTACCAAGACAGAAGATCAGGCCTCAACACTCAGATTGATCAACCCCAGCGTTAGCATCGGCTGAAGCCCAAAACCAGCCGGCCGGCCGCGACACAGCAGGGCTCAGTTCAGAGGTGTCTGCCGGACTGGGCACGGTACCTACCTTGGCCTCGACACAGCAGGGCTCAGTTCAGAGGTGTCTTCCGGACTGGGCACGGTACCTACCTTGGCCTCGACACAGCAGGGCTCAGTTCAGAGGTGTCTTCCGGAATGGGCACGGGACCTACCTTGGCCTCGCCACAGCAGGGCTCAGTTCAGAGGTGTCTTCCGGACTGGGCACGGTACCTACCTTGGCCTCGACACAGCAGGGCTCAGTTCAGAGGTGTCTGCCGGACTGGGCACGGTACCTACCTTGGCCTCGACACAGCAGGGCTCAGTTCAGAGGTGTCTGCCGGACTGGGCACGGTACCTACCTTGGCCTCGACACAGCAGGGCTCAGTTCAGAGGTGTCTGCCGGACTGGGCACGGGGCCTACCTTGGCCGCGACACAGCAGGGCTCAGTTCAGAGGTGTCTGCCGGACTGGGCACGGGGCCTACCTTGGCCTCGACACAGCAGGGCTCAGTTCAGAGGTGTCTTCCGGACTGGGCACGGGACCTACCTTGGCCTCGACACAGCAGGGCTCAATTCAGAGGTGTCTTCCGGAATGGGCACGGGACCTACCTTGGCCGCGACACAGCAGGGCTCAGTTCAGAGGTGTCTTCCGGACTGGGCACGGGACCTACCTTGGCCTCGGAGGTGAGGTTGACGTCCACGATCCTGCCGTCGTTGACGCCGATGTCGAACCGCTTATGGGTCCACAGGTACTCGCCATCCTCGTCCGACTGCAGCGGACCATCAGCAGTCGCATCAATACCAGCTCTCAGCTCTCTCAGGTGCAGACACTCGGTGACATATCTTCATCGTCCGCTTCTCGAGAGAAGCTTACAGTGAAAGGCGGACAACTACCATTGACAACAAACATCAGCAACGAAAGCTTCTCGTGTTCTCGTAACACACAAGCACCCGGACGCGCACGTCACACACACGCGCACGCGCCACGCGCCACGCGCCACGCGCCACGCACTCACACCCACACCCACACCCACACCCACACCCACAACCACCCCACACTCACACTCACACCCACACTCACACTCACACTCACACTCACACTCACACTCACACCCACCCACACCCACACCCACACCCACACCCACACCCACACCCACACCCACACCCACACCCACACCCACACCCACACTGACTGGCCATAGTGGCAGACAGTCCACATCCAGTCCCGACTGGAGACGGTCTCAGGAATCTCAGGCAATAGTAACCCCTCATAGTGGCGGAGCAGGAACCATTGGTGCCTTTTGAGCAGGCAGCATACTGCTGGCCAGGCAACACAGCGTCCAGGGCTCCTCCGATCGACAGGCGAGGGAGGGCGCCGCAGAGGTCGCAACAGACACTCACCTCTCCGATGATGCCCCAGATGGGCAGGTCGTCGATGTACATCTGGTACCAGTAGTGGTTCAGCACAGCATACCGGGACGCCGCCAAGCCCTCCTGGTCCAGCTCTATTTGGCAGTACGTCTCCTTCGCCTGGCTCACTGTGAAACAAAGTACCGATGGAGGATTATGTCCAGCTCTATTTGGCAGTACGTCTCCTTCGCCTGGCTCACTGTGAAACAAAGTACCGATGGAGGAATATGTCCAGCTCTATTTGGCAGTACGTCTCCTTTGCCTGGCTCACTGTGAAACAAAGTACCGATGGAGGATTATGTCCAGCTCTATTTGGCAGTACGTCTCCTTCGCCTGGCTCACTGTGAAACAAAGTACCGATGGAGGATTATGTCCAGCTCTATTTGGCAGTACGTCTCCTTCGCCTGGCTCACTGTGAAACAAAGTACCGATGGAGGAGTATGTCCAGCTCTATTTGGCAGTACGTCTCCTTCGCCTGGCTCACTGTGAAACAGAGTACCGATGGAGGATTATGTCCAGCTCTATTTGGCAGTACGTCTCCTTCGCCTGGCTCACTGTGAAACAAAGTACCGATGGAGGATTATGTCCAGCTCCATTTGGCAGTACGTCTCCTTCGCCTGGTTCGCTGGAAAACAGAGTACCGATAGAGGATTATGCTCAGGGGCCAAGGGGGGGGGGGGGGGGGGGGGTCACACGGCACCACACTGTCAGGGGCCGAGGAGGGTCACATGGCACCACACCGTGTCAGGGGGGGGGGGTGTGATCTCACGGCACCACACCGTGTCAGGGGCCGGGGGGGGGGGGGTGGAGATCTCACGGCGCCACACCGTGTCAGGGGCCGGGGGGATCTCACGGCACCACACCGTGTCAGGGGCCGGGGTGGGGGATCTCACGGCACCACACCGTGTCAGGGGCCGGGGGGATCTCACGGCACCACACCGTGTCAGGGGCCGGGGGGGGGGGGGGGGGGGGAATCTCACGGCACCACACCGTGTCAGGGGCCGGGGGGGGGGGGGGGGATCTCACGGCACCACACCGTGTCAGGGGCCGGGGGGGGGGATCTCACGGCACCACACCGTGTCAGGGGCCGGGGGGATCTCACGGCACCACACCGTGTCAGGGGCCGGGGGGATCTCACGGCACCACACCGTGTCAGGGGTGGGGGGGGGGGGGATCTCACGGCACCACACCGTGTCAGGGGCCGGGGGAGGGGGGTGGGGTGGGGATCTCACGGCACCACACCGTGTCAGGGGCCGGGGGGCGGGGGGGGATCTCACGGCACCACACCGTGTCAGGGCCCGGGGGTCACACGGCACCACACCGTCCACCACCAGCCGGCGTGACTGGCCACTTCTCGCCGGCCCGAGAACACACGTCTCGACATGTCGGGCAGCCTTCCTTCCACCATTACCGATTCGGTGTAACGTACAGAAGAGCATTCACTGCGCCTGGACGACGGAGACGTCAGTCTGCCAGCGGGCTGAACATTGAATACGATTATGACAAAATATTACAATACGAGTGTGAAAGTATTGCGCGAATAAATGTCGAGCTTCGTCTGCTGTCTCGTGCCGACGACTCGCGTTTTGCAGGGGAGAGCTAAGCATAAATTTCATGTCTGGCGCGACCTAGCCCCCACCTTTTGGTATATTTCGCTCAAATTGGATATTTTGCTGAACGAGGACAAATTGAGACAGCAAACGTCACACCAAAACGAGACAATTAAAATCGTCAAATAAATATGTCATAAATATGTCATGTATGGTGGGTTGCTCTCAAAACACGATCAAAGTTTTACTTACAGCCCGCTTCTCGTGAATTTCCTATATCAGTGGAACAAATATCAGGACCACTTGAAGAAGCAAATATAAGAATAATTGCAACGGTGGACCTTGGATCTTGGTGGATCACTCAATAAAGATTGGCAACGGATCTTCGATCCCACATAATGTCATGATACACAATTCAAGTGGATCAAGGTCCCAGGGCGTCTTGCACACGACAGGATCCCAAGTGAATATTATACCATAATCATTTTTTGATCAATTCTTACAACAGATATACGGCCATACCAGTTCCGTTTCAAACACATTGAAAAGTATAAACAATCTAAAAAATTGTAGGCTAAAAAATATAGCTCTTTGGTAGGCGGACCAGTGATCCCCATCCGATGGGAAAACGGTGTCCAAGATCTGGGATCCCAGTGGATCCCTCGTCAAATTTTGAAGGCGAATATACATTTACATTTTGAAGGCAGATATGATCCCAGTGGTATGATCCCAGAGGATCCGGGATCCAGATCCAGGAATCCGTTTTCATGACCACGCCCATATCTGGTGGCAGGGGCGGCGCCACAGACACCAGATGTGTGTGTGTGTGTGCGTGTTTGTGTGTGTGTGTGTGGGGGGGGGGGGGGGGGTTGGACGCCCACATCGAACTCGGCTCCTATGTCCCATAGTAGACAAAACCGAAACAAAATATTCGGAAGCTTGTCAAAAACCATTTTGAAACTATTTAGCTCATTGTATTGCTCAGGTCAATATTGAGGTCACCAGGGGTCATCAAAGGTTAGATATTCCAGTTTTAGGACTTCGCTTCAAACACCCCAAATATATCAGGAACTATGATGGCTAAGAACAAACGGAAAAACGCAATCGAAAGCTCTGAAAAAAAATACATCACCCTTGTTGTCCTCAGATTTTATATCAGGTCAATAGTTAAGCTCCAAAGGTCATCAAAGGTCAAACAGACAATTGTTTGGCGCAAAACAGGTTTTCGCAAATAGCTTTTTATATAATAAAGATAAGGCAATTCTGTTGACGTTATCGTGTTTGTTGCGCTTGTAATCATATTACTGTTAACCAGGTCAGGTAAACTTAAAATTTGACCTCAGGTCAAGGTCAAGCGGTGACCCAAGTAGGTCATGTTACATATTGGGAGACGAGTCTCGACGATATAAGCACATTGGTACCGGCTTCACTTATCTATCTTCATTCTGTCGAATGAGGTATTGACAACAAAGGTGTTGGTGACCTCGGATGACCTCGGCTGTAATGACCACTGAACAAAATTGCACCCGTATCATCAATAATGATCTATGATAACATGATCCAGAAGGAATTGGACTGATATCATGCGTACCCTCGCGCGTACCCCATGCGTAAAAATCGAAACAGGCAAACATGGTTAGACCTTGAACTGACTTCAAGGTCATCAGGTCATATTATCAAATTTTGATTTTAGGGGTAAATTTGTATGCCATCATATTATTTGTTTCTTCCTTCTCTCTCTCTCTCTCTCTCTCTCTCTCTCTCTCGCTCTCGCTCTCGCTCTCGCTCTCGCTCTCGCTCTCGCTCTCTCGCTCTCTCGCTCTCTCGCTCTCGCTCTCGCTCTCTCTCTCTCTCTCTCTCTCTCTCTCTCTCTCTCTCTCTCTCTCTCTCTCTCTCTCTCTCTCTCTCTCTCTCTCTCTCTCTCTCTCTCTCTCTCTCTCTCTCTCTCTCTCTCTCTAATGATATATAGTTTTGCCCTGATATGTATTTTTATCTTGGAGATACAATTACAAATGTAGTTGAATGTTTGACCTTCACCTGAATTTTCGCTGACCTGTATCTTGTGACCCCGTAACCTGACGACCATACCAATTCAAGAAACGAAATCAGCGCCCAGAATAACCCCATACACCACTTTGAAGCGAAATCGGAGGGGGTGTGGTATACATTTTCACCCTTACCGGGGGAAATGAGGACCTGGAATCTGTCCTGGAATTGCCCTATGTTAAACCAACGACACAGTTGTCGCCGACACAGCGGCCGACACGTATGTCGATCTTGTTGACATTTTAATACGATGGTGCACCTCTGCCACCGGACCAGCGTGCAAAATTTCACGCACCTAGCTGCAGCGGTTGTCGAGTTATTAGCCTATTTGTGTATGACCGTTACGTTATTTGATTTCCACGAATTTATTTATTTATTTATTTATTGACCTCGTAGTAGCCGTCCCCTATACATGGCTGAAGCCAAAGGGGCTATTCCTGGCACAGAGTCACACCATGATGGCGTTGAAGTGGGTAAAATACAAGCATACAGTACAGTTAAAAGTCGAAATGAACATATCAGTCTGCGTCACATCAGATCAGCCCATCAGCGGCGATCGTCATCGTTACCAGACACCAGTCGCCTCTTCAATGCGCGCATAAACACTGTGATAGGCATGGCGGTAAACTCAGGTGGCAGAGAGTTGTACTGGTCAGCGGCACGATACACGAACTGCCTTTTCCCTGCTGCTGAGCCGCGTATGTTG
>JAXIVJ010001241.1:32500-146746 GCA_036785665.1 Chirona hameri
GTTAGACTGGGAGGACTGCAGACCACACAGGTTAAACTGGGAGGACTGCAGACCACACAGGTTAGATTGGGAGGACTGCAGACCACACAGGTTAGACTGGGAGGACTGCAGACCACACAGGTAGACTGGGAGGACTGCAGATCACACAGGTTAGACTGGGAGGACTGCAGACCACACAGGTTAGACTGGGAGGACTGCAGACCACACAGGTTAGACTGGGAGGACTGTGAACCACACAGGTTAGACTGGGAGGACTGCAGACCACACAGGTTAGACTGGGAGGACTGTGAACCACGCAGGTTAGACTGGGAGGACTGCAGACCACACAGGTTAGACTGGGAGGACTGCATGCCACACAGGTTAGACTGGGAGGACTGCAGACCACACAGGTTAGACTGGGAGGACTGCAGACCACACAGGTTAGACTGGGAGGACTGAGGACCACACAGGTTAGACTGGGAGGACTGCAGACCACACAGGTTAGACTGGGAGGACTGCAGACCACACAGGTTAGACTGGGAGGACTGCAGACCACACAGGTTAGACTGGGAGGACTGCAGACCACACAGGTTAGACTGGGAGGACTGCAGACCACACAGGTTAGACTGGGAGGACTGCAGACCACACAGGTTAGACTGGGAGGACTGCAGACCACACAGGTTAGACTGGGAGGACTGCAGACCACACAGGTTAGACTGGGAGGACTGCAGACCACAGGTTAGACTGGGAGGACTGCAGACCACACAGGTTAGACTGGGAGGACTGCAGACCACACAGGTTAGACTGGGAGGACTGCAGACCACACAGGTTAGACTGGGAGGACTGCAGACCACACAGGTTAGACTGGGAGGACTGCAGACCACACAGGTTAGACTGGGAGGACTGCAGACCACACAGGTTAGACTGGGAGAACTGCAGACCACACAGGTTAGACTGGGAGGACTGCAGACCACACAGGTTAGGCTGGGAGGACTGTGGACCACACAGGTTAGACTGGGAGGACTGCAGACCACACAGGTTAGACTGGGAGGACTGCAGACCACACAGGTTAGACTGGGAGGGCTGCAGACCACACAGGTTATACTGGGAGGACTGCAGACCACACAGGTTAGACTGGGAGGACTGCAGACCACACAGGTTAGACTGGGAGGACTGCAGACCACACAGGTTAGACTGGGAGGACTGCAGACCACACAGGTTAGACTGGGATGACTGTGGACCACACAGGTTAGACTGGGAGGACTGCAGACCACACAGGTTAGACTGGGAGGACTGCAGACCACACATGTTAGACTGGGAGGACTGCAGACCACACAGGTTAGACTGGGAGGACTGTGGACCACACAGGTTAGGCTGGGAGGACTGTGGACCACACAGGTTAGGCTGGGAGGACTGTGGGCCACACAGGTTAGACTGGGAGGACTGCAGACCACACAGGTTAGACTGGGAGGACTGCAGACCACACAGGTTAGACTGGGAGGACTGCAGACCACACAGGTTAGACTGGGAGGACTGCGAACCACACAGGTTAGACTGGGAGGACTGCAGACCACACAGGTTAGACTGCAGACCACACAGGTTAGACTGGGAGGACTGCAGACCACACAGGTTAGACTGGGAGGACTGTGGGACACACAGGTTAGACTGGGAGGACTGCAGACCACACAGGTTAGACTGGGAGGACTGTGAACCACACAGGCTAGACTGGGAGGACTGCAGACCACACAGGTTAGACTGGGAGGACTGCAGACCACACAGGTTAGACTGGGAGGACTGCAGACCACACAGGTTAGACTGGGAGGACTGTGAACCACTCAGGTTAGACTGAGAGGACTGTGAACCACACAGGTTAGACTGGGAGGACTGCAGACCACACAGGTTAGACTGGGATGACTGTGAACCACACAGGTTAGACTGTGATGACTGTGAACCACACAGGTTAGGCTGGGAGGACTGCAGACCACATAGGTTAGACTGGGAGGACTGCATACCACACAGGTTAGACTGGGAGGACTGCAGACCACACAGGTTAGACTGGGAGGACTGCAGACCACACAGGTTAGACTGGGAGGACTGTGAACCACACAGGTTAGACTGAGAGGACTGTGAACCACACAGGTTAGACTGGGAGGACTGCAGACCACACAGGTTAGACTGAGATGACTGTGAACCACACAGGTTAGACTGGGATGACTGTGAACTACACAGGTTAGACTGAGAGGACTGTGAACCACACAGGTTAGACTGGGAGGACTGCAGACCGCACAGGTTAGACTTGGATGACTGTGAACCACACAGGTTAGACTGGGGTGACTGTGAACCACACAGGTTAGACTGAGAGGACTGTGAACCACAGGTTAGCCTGGGAGGACTGCAGACCACACAGGTTAGACTGGGAGGACTGTGGACCACACAGGTTAGGCAGGGAGGACTGAACCACACAGGTTAGACTGGGAGGACTGTGGACCACACAGGTTAGGCTGGGTGGACTGCAGACCACACAGGTTAGGCTGGGAGGACTGTGAACCACACAGGTTAGACTGGGAGGACTGAGGACCACACAGGTTATACTGGGAGGACTGCAGACCACAGGTTAGACTGGGAGGACTGTGGACCACACAGGTTAGACTGGGAGGACTGTGAACCACACAGGTTAGGCTGGGAGGACTGTGGACCACACATGTTAGACTGGGAGGACTGTGAACCACACAGGTTAGACTGGGAGGACTGTGAACCACACATGTTAGACTGGGAGGACTGTGAACCACACAGGTTAGACTGGGAGGACTGTGGACCACACAGGTTAGACTGGGAGGACTGTGACCCACACATGTTAGACTGGGAGGAATGTGAACCACACAGGTTAGACTGGGAGGACTGCAGACCACACAGGTTAGACTGGGAGGACTGTGGACCACACATGTTAGGCTGGGAGGACTGCAGACCACACAGGTTAGACTGGGAGGACTGTGAACCACACAGGTTAGACTGGGAGGACTGTGGACCAAACAGGTTAGACTGGGAGGACTGTGAACCACAGAGGTTAGACTGGGAGGACTGTGAACCACACAGGTTAGACTGGGAGGACTGTGAACCACACAGGTTAGGCTGGGAGGACTGTGCACCACACAGGTTAGACTGAGAGGACCGTGAACCACATAGGTTAGACTGAGAGGACTGCAGACCACACAGGTTAGACTGGGAGGACTGCAGACCACACAGGTTAGACTGGGAGGACTGTGAACCACACAGGTTAGACTGGGAGGACTGTGAACCACACAGGTTAGGCTGGGGAGGACTGTGCACCACACAGGTTAGCCCGCGCTGTGCCGGTGCTCGGCGTCACCTTCGCCGTGCGGGGGAGGAGGGGGGGGGGGGGAGCGTCAGAACGCCCCCTTCTAACTCGGCTCCTATGGGGAGTATAGGTATAATACAACAACAAAAAACATTCGATAGCTCGTCAAAAATCATGTCGAAACTATTTCAGTCATTTTATGACTCGGGTCAATATTGAGTTCACAGAGGTCATCAAAAGTCAGATTTTCCAATTATAGCACTTTGCTCCAGAAACTCTCAAATATCTCGGGAACTATGATAGCTAGGAACAAACGGAAAAACAATCGAAAGCTATTGCAATATTCAATCGCCATTGACGTCCTCAAAGTTTAGCTCAGGTCAATAGTTTAGGCTCCAGAGGTCATCAAAGGCTATTTTGGCAAAAACAGTTTTCGTTAATAACTTTTTATGCAATCAAGATAGGGAAATAATTTCAATGTCATTGTGTTTGTCTCGTCAAGTCGCTTCAAATCAGACCCATTGCAAGTGGTGTAGGTCAAATACAAAATTTGACCTCAGGTCAAGGTCATCTAAGGTCATGTGGTAGTCCAGGTGGGTCACAATGCACATATTCAGAAGCGGCTCGACGAGATAAACACAGTGGTATCGTCTCAAATCTGTATATTGATTCAATCAAAAGTTATTGACAAAAACGTGTTGGTGACCTCAGATGACCTTGTAAGGGTCACGAATCACAAATTATACCTGGGTCATCAATAATGACCTATAATTACATGATCCTGAAATAATTGGCCTAACCTGATGCGTATTCTCTGAATAGGACGCATTTTCTAATTTTCCCATTGACTTATAATGGGGAGGTCACGTGATCGACCTGACCTTAGGTCACCGATATAAACAAATCCGAAATATACGAATTGTAGGTACACCCCCTACATACTGTGCGGTAGGTTATAGCGTGCCATGCTAATACCGACCGAAGATCTTAAATGGAACAAGGAATACACTTAAAACGACACTAGGCATATCCAGTATTCACTTTATGGAAACCTGTAAGATGCTACATCTTACAGGTTTCCATAAAGTGGCACGTCGCAGCATTTCAACTTCTCCTAAAATCTTCTTTTTTAACTGATTTTCGGCCCGTTGACATAACCTTCGTAATGTTATGTTAATGTCGTATTTCATGGGGCGTATTCAAGCCTCCAAGGACACAAACGTCGGCGCTGTGTCCTCCCAAACGTCCGCCGAGAAGGTCGAGGGGACACGGTTCGTTGGAAGGGTTCGGAGGTGTCAAAACTACGGGAGATGCATCATTCGAAAGCTGAGCTCACGCGGATTCCAGCAATGTAAATGTTTCAAAAATCCATCGAGAGCCTTTTTTTTTCTCTCTAGACATTTTGTCCGAATTCGCGCCCCTTTCGTTTGGCCAGGGCTATCGCGTATGGTATGGCGACAATGCAGACCAATGACATGTCTACCGATTGGTCATGCTCTGCACGACAAGGTCTCATAGAATGCAAAGCCATTAGATGGTTTGGTTGGTTGCGCGGCTGCATCAAAGCCAAGCGCTCCCGGTGTCGGCACTAAGGCGCACTCCCGCCCGCGCCTCACACGCAGAATCGCCCCTCGCGACACGCGAGCTGAGCACTGCGCGCCGCCGACCCGGCTTACGGAGCGGGCTCTCGGCCAGTCACGGACAAACGGTGCATCGCATGTTGACAAACCCTAGCTCTGTCCACTAGCCCAGCTATCCAAGGAGATCGTGACAAATTTGCAGCCACCTCCGATCGCTACAAATGGTACTTTTGGACAGTAAGGCGAGGGAGGAGTTGTGTGGAGGTCGGCCGGTGGCATCGACCAGTGGTGACGGAGGGCCGCCGTTTGCAACACAGGAGTTCTGCGGCCGTCTGCAGCTGACGGCCGGCCAGCGGGTGCTAGACGTCGGGGTCGGCACCGGCGGCTCGGCCTTCTACATGGCCCGCCAGTACGGCTGCCACGTCACCGGCGTCGACCTCTCCACCAACATGGTGCAGATCGCCGAGGAGCGCCGCCGCCAGCTGCCGCACCAGGTAACCACGGCAACTGCATGTACATTGTACACGCACACGCGCACCAGCACACATGCTCTTAGGACCAACGTCAAGATGACACCACAACCAACCACGATCTCTAACCACCCCGGCCCCATGTCCACCCCGGCCCCATGTCCACCCCGGCCCCATGTCCACCCCGGCCCCACGTCTCTAACCACCCCGGCCCCATTCCACCCCGGCCCCATGTCCACCCCGGCCCCACGTCCACCCCGGCCCCACGATCTCTAACCACCCCGGCCCCATGTCCACCCCGGCCCCATGTCCACCCCGGCCCCATGTCCACCCCGGCCCCACGTCCACCCCGGCCCCACGATCTCTAACCACCCCGGCCCAATGTCCACCCGGCCCAATGTCCACCCCGGCCCCACGTCTCTAACCACCCCGGCCCAATGTCTACAGCTGCAGACTCGGCTTCAGTTGGAGGTGGTGACGTCATTTGTGACATCGTACCCTGCCGTGTCCACAGCTGCAGACTCAGCTCCGGTTTGAGGTCGGTGACGTCATTGTGACATCATACCCTGCCGTGTCCACAGCTGCAGACTCAGCTCCGGTTTGAGGTCGGTGACGTCATTGTGACATCATACCCTGCCGTGTGCCCAGCTGCAGACTCAGCTCCGGTTTGAGGTCGGTGACGTCATTGTGACATCATACCCTGCCGTGTCCACAGCTGCAGACTCAGCTCCGGTTTGAGGTCGGTGACGTCATTGTGACATCATACCCTGCCGTGTCCACAGCTGCAGACTCAGCTCCGGTTTGAGGTCGGTGACGTCATTGTGACATCATACCCCGCCGTGTGCCCAGCTGCAGACTCAGCTCCGGTTTGAGGTCGGTGACGTCATTGTGACATCATACCCTGCCGTGTGCCCAGCTGCAGACTCAGCTCCGGTTTGAGGTCGGTGACGTCATTGTGACATCATACCCTGCCGTGTCCACAGCTGCAGTTTCGGCTTCAGTTGGAGGTGGTGACGTCATTGTGACATAACCTGCCGTGTTCACAGCTGCAGACTCGGCTTCAGTTGTAGGTGGTGACGTCATTGTGACATCATACCCTGCCGCGTGCCCAGCTGCAGACTCAGCTCCGGTTTGAGGTGGTGACGTCATTGTGACATCATACCCTGCCGTGTCCACAGCTGCAGACTCAGCTCCGGTTTGAGGTCGGTGACGTCATTGTGACATCATACCCTGCCGTGTCCACAGCTGCAGACTCAGCTCCGGTTTGAGGTCGGTGACGTCATTGTGACATACCCGCCGTGTGCCCAGCTGCAGACTCAGCTCCGGTTTGAGGTCGGTGACGTCATTGTGACATCATACCTGCCGTGTCCACAGCTGCAGACTCAGCTCCGGTTTGAGGTCGGTGACGTCATTGTGACATCATACCCTGCCGTGTCCACAGCTGCAGACTCAGCTCCGGTTTGAGGTCGGGTACGTCATTTGTGACATCATACCCCGCCGTGTGCCCAGCTGCAGACTCAGCTCCGGTTTGAGGTCGGTGACGTCATTGTGACATCATACCCTGCCGTGTGCCCAGCTGCAGACTCAGCTCCGGTTTGAGGTCGGTGACGTGACGGAGGCGGAGTACGCAGCCGGGTCGTTTTCGCTGGTCTACAGTCGGGACACGGTGCTGCACATCGCCGACAAGGCGGCGCTGTACCGGCGCTGCCTGCGGTGGCTGCGGCCCGGAGGCACGCTGCTCGTCACCGACTACTGCCAGGGTGACGGGCCGCTCAGCGACCAGTTCGTCCGGTACCGCAACCAGAGAGGTACCGTGTCGCTTCAGCTTCGTCAGTCTTTCTGGATATTCTAGTCCAGTCATTCCTACTCATCCCAGCTCTCTGAACTCCGCCATCTTCTGCATTCTGCCCTTTTGTAGCATCACAATATTTGGGGACATAATTCCAGATCAGGATGGACGAGTCTTGTACAACACGTTGAACAGAACAAATCTAGACTATTTGTTTTGTAATGATTCAGCTTATGACTCCCCTACCTGCATAGGCTCTTGGTATGCATTTGTTGATGTTTTCCAGAATTTAATGAGGAGTCTACTAGAACCATTGACCTCTATAAGTATAGACGAACTACTCCAGCTGTTGCGACGCCCGGCAGCCGTTCCCGGTTGAAGCGACACTAGCGCCGCAGCGGAGAGGGCATGAGTTAGCGCGGCAATGCTTTTGCTATGACGGAGGGGCGATATTTGACAATAATCACCGTGAACGTTCAGGCTGAATATTTGTATTCCATGTTATTCATTATGAATGTCTTTACGTCCTCAAACCTTTTCCAGTGCGCTACCCCACGCCGTTTTTTAGTTACAGGCCGACAAATATCGCCCATCCGCCATAGCAAAAGCATTGCCGCGCTAACTCATGCCCCTCTCCGCTGCGGCGCTAGTGTCGCCTAGCGGGAACGGCTGCAGGGCGGAGTAGTTGGTCTACAGGGTGTTTCATAAAGAATGTCAATTTTAAAATTGAAAATACAAGTAGTACAAATAGTCAGAGCACGTGCAAATTTACAAGTATTGTTGGAAATTGTTCGGCATTTTTATTTCCTGCACGCGACATAGCCATCACACAACCAGTGCAAGAAGATGAGAGGTGAAAACTGAAGATGCCAGACTACCCTCCTCGCGCCCGACGGCAAAATACGCCATATTCCAAATAGCAGTCGGCATGGATGATCTTAAAATTCAGAAATGTGGGGTGAAATCGAAGTTGAATATCTGGACATTTGCATTTTGTGATGATATTTTATTATTTTCCCTATCTTGCAAAACAGCTCCACGGCAGCATGCCAAAGTTCAATGCACTTTACGGGCATTTCAATGGAGATGGCATATGGCCCGGATCGCTTCTTCGGGATCTATGAAGTCAGCCAGCTCCTGTACAGCCTGCAGCCGGTCCAGACTTAACAGGATGTCTTTCTTAGCTCCGCCAGGGTCACTGACAACAAAACCAGTAGCCTAGTGGTGATAGACATGGGCTCCAGACGGTCCACGGATAATCAGTCAGACGACAGATCACTCGCCTGCGGAGCTTCAGCCAGGTTCCAGATGGGTTTGGGGTCGAACCAGTACCGCAAGTACGCCTTTTTGGTTACGCATCTTACGATGAGACGAGCTCATCTTACGATCTTAGCTAATTTTACGATACGATCAGCTGCGATTTCTAGCCATATTACATGTGCTCAATATAAAGTATAGCCAAAAGTTTCGCTTCAAATTCGATTTACCTCAAATTTCTGAATTTGAAGATCATCCATGCCGACTGCTATTTGGAATATGGCGTATTTTGCCGTCGGGCGCGAGGAGGGTAGTCTGGCATCTTCAGTTTTCACCTCTCCTCATCAGTTTCATTCAGTTTTCACTGGTTGTGTGAAGGCTATGTCACGTGCTGGAAATCAAAATGTCCAACCATCTCCAAAAATACTTGTAAATTTGCACGTGCTCGAGACTATTTTTACTACTTGTACTTTCGATTTTAAAGTTGCCATTCTTTATGAACACCCTGTATACCTATATATGTCAATGACTAGAACAGCCAAATCTTTCTGTTCATCAGTATTTTCTAGACATGCTAGATTGCATATAGTATCTATCCAAACATAAAACGTTTTCCGTGCTTTGCTGTACAAAATTACGCTATGTCAGGAGTTTCATAACTGACAGGATGTTTTGCTGATTGGCGTGTTTTTTGCCTGTGGTAACGTGGCGCCCGCCTCCGTGTCGTAGGCTACCACCTGCTAACCTGTCACACCTGTCGTCTATACACCTGTCGTGTATGTTTATGTCGATCGCTGTGTGAATGTGTGTATGATCATGGAGTGTATTTTAGTTTTTGTATGCATGTTGCTAAGTGTCGTTTTTAACATGTCTCTACCTTTTAACCATGCCGCAACACTCAGAATAGCCGTTTTATGCATAGGAGAGGGTTTTTACTGTCAATACATACATACAACCGTGAGGGAGTACGGCGACTGCCTGCGTCTCGTAGGCTACCACCTGCTAACCGTGAGGTGAGGTGGCGCCCGCCTCCGTGTCGTAGGCTACCACCTGCTAACCGTGAGGTGACGTGGCGCCCGCCTCCGTCTCGTAGGCTACCACCTGCTAACCGTGAGGTGACGTGGCGCCCGCCTCCGTCTCGTAGGCTACCACCTGTTAACCGTGAGGGAGTACGGCGACTGCCTGCGTGAAGCCGGATTCCAGGACGTCCAGGCCGTCGACAACTCGGCCCAATTCCTGGAAATTCTCCGCGCCGAGCTGGCCAACTTCATTCCAAAGAAAGAGGAGTTTGTCAAGGTGAGACGCAGCGCGGAGAGAAAACCTCCGGCAAAATGCCCCAAACAAGCGGGCTGATGTCACAAGAAACAGCATGGCGTTGTTATTGAAAGCCGCCAAGACTGCCTACTTCCACTACTGCCGAGCAGCCCAAACGATACACTGCATGTGCCGTGTTTTCCGGGAAACATGCGAGGAAAAGATCAAAGTAGATTCACTGGCGGATCAAGGGAGGGCGGGGGGGGGGCAAAGGGGCCGTGACACCCCAAAACGCCCCCGAAATCGGCCGAAAATGGACACATTTTCTGGTATAAAAGACAATTTAAAGGACTATTACCAGTAAGACGCCGAAGTTGGCGATGAACGAGCGAACGCGAAGCAAATGTATGGTGAATTTCAACTCCATCGGGCAAATAGTTTCTGAGATACAACAGGGGTGCGCACGTGCGCACGTGCAGAAGCACCCCACCCGACTTGTGGGAAAGTGGCGGCTGAGAGGTACCTAATCACGCACAAAATGTGAACACAATCGGCTCAGCCGTTGCAGAGTTTTTGCGAGAAAACCTTTTGAACACCCCTCACGCGGCACGCGCCACGCGCAGTGGTAATCACCCACTGAGTCAGCACCGGTCTCAAACAGGGTAGGTTGGATGGGGCTGATCAGCAAAGAAGCCCGCTTGTCAATCGGACGTGTGGTTGCAGATATATGAGCTTCTCAAAAGCGTCGCCACGGGTCGGGTCGGGTCGGGTCGGGCCGGGTCGGGCCGGGCCGGGTCGGGTCGGGTCGGGTCGGGCCGGGTCGGGTCGGGTCGGGTCGGGCCGGGTCGGGTCGGGTCGGGTCGGGTCGGGTCGGGTCGGGTCGGGTCGGGTCGGGTCGGGTCGGGTCGGGTCGGGTCGGGCCGGGCCGGGCCGGGCCGGGTCGGGTCGGGTCGGGTCGGGCCGCTCATAATCCGATTTTTCCCATACACCACGGAAAGACGAGCGAAATTAAGCGCGTAATTAAGGAAACTTTGACTTAACTCAACTATCAATCAGCGCAAGAAACCGAAATCCGATACTTTTGCGTCTTCAATTTTGGGATACTCTGAGATTTGACCCTCAAACGAACATTGTGTTGCCGTTCTGGATCGGCCGTTGCTGATCGGCCGGCCGGCCCTGAACTTCACTACAGTCGTGTTGACGAGCTGCTGCCGTCTGTCGTGTTTCAGACGTTCAGTCAGCAGGATTACGATGACATCGTGTCCGTGTTGACGAGCTGCTGCCGTCTGTCGTGTTTCAGACGTTCAGTCAGCAGGACTACGATGACATCGTGTCCGTGTTGACGAGCTGCTGCCGTCTGTCGTGTTTCAGACGTTCAGTCAGCAGGATTACGATGACATCGTGTCCGTGTTGACGAGCTGCTGCCGTCTGTCGTGTTTCAGACGTTCAGTCAGCAGGACTACGATGACATCGTGTCCGTGTTGACGAGCTGCTGCCGTCTGTCGTGTTTCAGACGTTCAGTCAGCAGGACTACGATGACATCGTGTCCGTGTTGACGAGCTGCTGCCGTCTGTCGTGTTTCAGACGTTCAGTCAGCAGGATTACGATGACATCGTGTCCGTGTTGACGAGCTGCTGCCGTCTGTCGTGTTTCAGACGTTCAGTCAGCAGGACTACGATGACATCGTGTCCGTGTTGACGAGCTGCTGCCGTCTGTCGTGTTTCAGACGTTCAGTCAGCAGGACTACGATGACATCGTGTCCGGCTGGACGGACAAGATAGGCCGCGTCACCGAGGGCAGTCAGACGTGGGGCCTGTTCCAGGCGCGCCGGCCTGACGACGTCTGACACCGCCGGAGCCACGCCGCCTGCTGACGGCTGACGCTGCCTAGCCAGGCCCGAGGCCGACGGCGGCCGGAGACGAGCGGCCCGGGACGGAGCCGGAGGAGAGCAAGGCGGCCGCTCGGACCACCGACTATTAGCAGCCGGCGCGGTCAGACGCGTGTCCAGAGCGGCCCGGGACGGAGCCGGAGGAGAGCAAGGCGGCCGCTCGGACCACCGACTGTTAGCAGCCGGCGCGGTCAGACGCGTGTCCAGAGCGGCCCGGGACGGAGCCGGAGGAGAGCAAGGCGGCCGCTCGGACCACCGACTGTTAGCAGCCGGCGCGGTCAGACGCGTGTCCAGAGCGGCCCGGGACGGAGCCGGAGGAGAGCAAGGCGGCCGCTCGGACCACCGACTATTAGCAGCCGGCGCGGTCAGACGCGTGTCCAGAGCGGCCCGGGACGGAGCCGGAGGAGAGCAAGGCGGCCGCTCGGACCACCGACTGTTAGCAGCCGGCGCGGTCAGACGCGTGTCCAGAGCGGCCCGGGACGGAGCCGGAGGAGAGCAAGGCGGCCGCTCGGACCACCGACTGTTAGCAGCCGGCGCGGTCAGACGCGTGTCCAGAGCGGCCCGGGACGGAGCCGGAGGAGAGCAAGGCGGCCGCTCGGACCACCGACTGTTAGCAGCCGGCGCGGTCAGACGCGTGTCCAGTGTGCACATTGTGTGAACGGTCGTCAGGGCTCGGTAACGGAAAATAAAATCCCACCACCCGTCCGAAGGCTTTCTCAGCGCACAGGCGGACGGCGGGAGCGTCCAACAGACGTGACCAGGGACGTACGAGGCCGCCTGATCAGAGTAAAAACCCACCCATCCACACATTCCACTGGTGACAGGTGGTCCGATCTGACGCAGGGCGCCGCCACGCAGATCAGCTGTCCCGACAGCACAGTATATCAGCTCACTGCAATCCGTATCAGCGCCAACTAAGAGTCAATAGCAGCACGCTGGCCGCCCAGCACAGCGCTGACACGGCTCTGCTCGTCACCGACCACCGCCCTGCACGGCTCTGTTCGTCACCGATCACCGCCCTGCACGGCTCTGCTCGTCACCGATCACCGCCCTGCACGGCTCTGCTCGTCACCGATCACCGCCCTGCACGGCTCTGCTCGTCACCGATCACCGCCCTGCACGGCTCTCCACATACGGCGACTCGCAGCTGACAGGCACACGCTGTCTGTGTAGCTGCAGCGCAGCAACGATAAGAGGGGCCCGAATATGGACCAGCTGTGTCAGATAGGACGGAGTGGCAGCCGCCGAGCAAGGGACGCCACACGACTCCGTCCGTCACCGTCACCGTCACCGTCAGCGTCAGCCTGGGCCGTCACACGGCTCCGTCCGCCCGTCAGCCTGGGACGCCACACGGCTCCGTCCGCCCGTCAGCCCGGGACGCCACACGGCTCCGTCCGCCCGTCAGCCTGGGACGCCACACGGCTCCGTCCGCCCGGGACGCAACACGGCTCCGTCCGCCCGTCAGCCCGGGACGCCACACGGCTCCGTCCGCCCGTCAGCCTGGGACGCCACACGGCTCCGTCCGCCCGGGACGCCACACGGCTCCGTCCGCCCGTCCGCCTGGGACGCCACACGGCTCCGTCCGCCCGTCAGCCTGGGACGCCACACGGCTCCGTCCGCCCGTCAGCCCGGGACGCCACACGGCTCCGTCCGCCCGGGACGCAACACGGCTCCGTCCGCCCGTCAGCCCGGGACGCCACACGGCTCCGTCCGCCCGTCAGCCCGGGACGCCACACGGCTCCGTCCGCCCGTCCGCCTGGGACGCCACACGGCTCCGTCCGCCCGGGACGCCACACGGCTCCGTCCGCCCGGGACGCAACACGGCTCCGTCCACCTGTCAGCCCGGGACGCCACACGGCTCCGTCCGCCCGTCAGCCCGGGCCGCCACACGGCTCCGTCCGCCCGTCAGCCTGGTACGCCACACGGCTCCGTCAGCCCGGGACGCCACACGGCTCCGTCCGCCCGTCCGCCTGGGACGCCACACGGCTCCGTCCGCCCGTCAGCCCGGGACGCCACACGGCTCCGTCCGCCCGTCTGCCTGGGACGCCACACGGCTCCGTCCGCCCGTCAGCCCGGGACGCCACACGGCTCCGTCCGCCCGGGACGCAACACGGCTCCGTCCGCCCGTCAGCCCGGGACGCCACACGGCTCCGTCCGCCCGTCCGCCTGGGACGCCACACGGCTCCGTCCGCCCGTCAGCCCGGGACGCCACACGGCTCCGTCCGCCCGTCAGCCCGGGACGCCACACGGCTCCGTCCGCCCGTCCGCCTGGGACGCCACACGGCTCCGTCCGCCCGTCAGCCCGGGACGCCACACGGCTCCGTCCGCCCGTCCGCCTGGGACGCCACACGGCTCCGTCCGCCCGTCAGCCCGGGACGCCACACGGCTCTGTCCGCCCGTCACCGGCTGGCCGACCAACGGCGCCAAATATATATGGGGAAAATAAGCTAACGTGCGAACCTTATGAAACAATATCACGGTTCCTTCTAAAAAATGGTGAAGAATTGCGCGTCTTCGAAATAACGTGCCGGCACCTACCACCTGTTTAACAACGGCTCATTTAAGGACAAATAGATAAAAAAACGAAATTTGATCCAGGATACAAAATGACCACTGGCTAGTAAATTACTAATCTATGTTTATATTCCACTCGCGAACACAACAGCAAAAGGCAGTTTGCGTCGAAATCTCGATCACACTGCAACCTCATAATAACAACAACACACAAAACATACGGTTTCAAACGAGTAGCAGGTTCTGATATTTGCTCGCTCGCCACGTTTGTGCAGCAGAGAGCTGACGCACATGCTGCAAACGTCTTCACCAGGTGCTGAGGTCAGCACCAGACACCGCTGCGGCCGCCGGACAGCGGGCGACGGCCTGATGACCCGCCCGCGGTATAGTGACGGCCTGGTGACCCACCAGCGGTATAATGACGGGCTGATATTTCCAGTGATAGTGACGGGCTAATATGACCAGTGATAGTGATATGGCCAGTGATAGTGTCTGGCTGATATGACCAGTGATAGTGTCTGGCTGATATGACCAGTGATAGTGACTGGCTGATATGACCAGTGATAGTGATATGGCCAGTGATAGTGACGGGCTGATATGACCAGTGATATTGACGGGCTGATATGACCAGTGATAGTGATGGGCTGACATGACCAGTGATAGTGTCTGGCTGATATGACCAGTGATAGTGATGGGCTGACATGACCAGTGATAGTGTCTGGCTGATATGACCAGTGATAGTGTCTGGCTGATATGACCAGTGATAGTGACGGGCTGATATGACCAGTGATAGTGACGGGCTGATATGACCAGTGATAGTGACGGGCTGATATGACCAGTGATAGTGATGGGCTGACATGACCAGTGATAGTGTCTGGCTGATATGACCAGTGATAGTGTCTGGCTGATATGACCAGTGATAGTGATGGGCTGATATGACCAGTGATAGTGTCTGGCTGATATGACCAGTGATAGTGACTGGCTGATATGACCAGTGATAGTGATATGACCAGTGATAGTGACGGGCTGATATGACCAGTGATAGTGTCGCACCAGTGTCGCGCCGACACCCCTGTACCCCGCCTGTGATGGCTCACCTCCGAACTGGATGTCGAGGCCGCTGAACTCGAGCTCGACGCCCTGCAGCGCCTCGCCGAGCGTCTCGTGGTAGTGGCTGATGCCGGCCTTGTTGCCGCGGCAGAACGGCAGCGAGAAGTAGCTGTACGTCTCCTGACGGTTGTGGTATGGCCCGACTGTGTTCATCCACAGAACCACCTCCTCGGTCGCCTCGTACTGAAACATACAGTCTCACGCTCAAACAACCGACAAGGTGGCTAGTCTCACACTGAAAAATGCCACAGTGGCTACAGTCGCACATTGAAACAACGGCCACAGTGGATACAGTCTCACACTGAAACAACGGCCACAGTGGCTACAGTCTCACACTGAAACAACCGCCACAGTGGCTACAGTCTCACACTGAAACAACGGCCACAGTGGATACAGTCTCACACTGAAACAACCGCCACAGTGGCTACAATCTCACACTGAAACAATGGCCACAGTGGCTACAGTCTCACACTGAAAAAGGTCACAGTGGCTACAGTATCACACTGAAACAACCGCCACAGTGGCTACAGTCTCACACTGAAAAAGGCCACAGTGGCTACAGTCGCACATTGAAACAACGGCCACAGTGGCTACAGTCTCACACTGAAACAACGGCCACAGTGGCTACAGTCTCACACTGAAACAACCGCCTGGCTATTTGTAACAGCGGGGGGGGGGGGGGGGGAGCGGATCCCCCCCGGAGATCTCGAGATCTACCCGTCCGATTTCCAAAAATGAAACGGCGTTTGGTTCCTCTCAACACGATCTACATTTCTAAAACATAACAAATCCAAATTTTTGATAGGGGGAAACAGGGGGGCAACAACTATACATTTTAGTGGTATTTGTGATCCAGCACAGCTGTCATGTTTATCAACCAATTTTAACACAACCAATGGGAATCGATAGAGATTGAATTGGAGATTGATATATGGCGGTGACTTTTGCAAATTCAAAAATCATAGGCGTGTGCAGGTCACTCAATATGGGGGTGAGTTAAATGCATAATAAAACTATTTTTTATGTTTTTTTTAAATAAATGAAATGGTATGTTATTGTGACATTATACAAAACAGTTGTAAATCAGATTTTCGCCATAGGCGGTACCAGGTTAGTGAAAAGGGAGGTCAAATAGGGGAAAAATATTAAACGCAGGCAAGTTGCTACCCAGCACTATAAATAAGTTACTAATCGTAGATAGCTCCCTTTTGCATGTTGTACTTCGTCATAGGCGTATCCAGGATCCAAACTGGGGAGGCACAAGACCTTTTGATAAGTATATTATCCGCTAGTATGATACGAACTAGTCAACCGTGACTATTTCACTTACAACTTCAATTAACATTGCTTACCCCCTTTTTACCCTACCTGGACTTGCCTATTATCTTATAATCGTTCGTAGAGTACCCTGTGGTGCGCGTTTCATCCGAAAAGTGCCAATTTTTATGAACAATCAACAATCAACAATCAACAATCATGAAAAAGTGCATTCACATCTGCAGTTTAGCTTGGCACCGGCCGGCTGGTGCCAAGCTAAACTGCTGATGTGAATGCACTTTTTTCAAATGATTGCTGATTGTTCATACAAAATTTGGCACACATTTGCAAAAAATAGAGTGCAGGAAACATATTGCATACCTTCGTGATAACTAATAATG
Source organism: Chirona hameri (assembly GCA_036785665.1). NCBI lineage: Eukaryota > Metazoa > Arthropoda > Thecostraca > Balanomorpha > Balanidae > Chirona > Chirona hameri. Next base: position 49,316 of record JAXIVJ010001241.1, read on the forward strand.
CGTAGGGAGCCTAATTACTTTAAGATATCAAATTTTACATTAAAGAGACAGTGTCCCTTTAAGCATAGTGCCTATGACAAGCTTCACCCAATTTGCATTAAAAAAAATTGATGCGTCAATAAATTAATTTTTTGGACCTAATGCCAGGAACTGAGGTGCATAAGGTCAGTGTCCCAATCAACATCAGTAAGGATTCTATGAATCAGGTTGTATTGTCCCTGAACCAAAGTTTGCACTGTGGCGAGTAGGATGGTGAATAGATTTCCTTGTCAAAAGTGTACTGACAGTGAATCACAGCCAACAAACTTGTTGTACCTATTCCTTATATTTTATTACGAGCGAACGTGAAGCGCTCGCTCGTCTTTCCGTGGTATATGGGAAAAATCTGAATATGAGCGGCCCGACCCGGCCCGACCCGTGGCGACGCTTTTGAGAAGCTCATATCTCTGAAACCACACGTCCGATTGACAAGCTGACTTCTTTGCTGAGTAGCCCCATCCAACCTACCCTGTTTGAGACCAGTGCCGACTCATGTGGGTGACTACCATTGCGCGTGGCGCGTGCCGCGTGATGAAGTGTTTTCTCGCAAAAACTCTGCAACGGCTGAACCGATTGTGTGCAAATTTGGTGTGTGGTTAGGGACTCCTCAGCCGGCAATTTGCCACAAGTCAGGGGTGGGGTGCCTCTGCATGTGCGCATGTGCACACCCCTATTCTATATCTCAGGAACGGCTGAACCAATTGCGTTCTAATTTGGTGTGTGGTTAGGGACCTCTCAGCCGTTGCTTTTCCACAAGTCAGGGGTGGGGTGCCTCTGCATGTGCGCACATGCTCACCCCTATTCTATATCTCAGGAATGGCTGAGCCGATTGTGTTCAAATTTGGTGTGTGGTTAGGGACCTCTCAACCGCCAGTTTCCCACAAGTCAGGGATGGGGTGCCTCTGCATGTGCACATGTGCACACCCCTATTCTATATCTCAGGAACGTCTGAGCCGATTGTGTTCAAATATGATGTGTGGTTAGGGACCCCTCCGCCACCACCGCCTACCCACAAGTTATGGGTGGGGTTCCTCTGCATGTGCACAACTTTTTTGTATCTCAGAAACTACTTGCCCTATCAAGTTGAAATTCACCATACATTTCCTGCACGCTCGCTTGTTCATCGCCGACTACAGTGCCTTACTGGTTTTACAATCATGAAATGTGTTATTTTTTGGTCGACTTCAGTCGTTTTTGTAAAACCATGGTGCTGGAATAGGCCCCTAGGATCCGTCCCTGTTCGTCCCCCAATTGTTTTGAAAAATTGACAAAGCTGGTAGGCACCCAACCAGGTGGCCGTTCAGGAGGCTGCCAGTGGCAGAATTGGCCTACATCTTGGATTTTTCCCTTCACAGTCATGAGTTCTTTTTATAGTGAACATGCTTTCACCTGGTTCTCTCACCTGGTAGGGTTCCACCGTGCCTGACAGCCTTAAGGATGAGACAGCAGGCATGAGGGGAACCCAGGATCATAGGACACTCCAGTCGAACAAGTAACATTGTAGTGGTTGCTGATTTGATAAGACAACTGGATTTAGAGTGTCCTCATGTAACAACACTTACTAGTATGACTTAGTGCCTATAGAAAAGTTTATAATAACAGTTGTTATTTGTGTGATCATCAGACATGTCAATACAGATCCTCCTTAATCACATTTGCCAAGCCCTTTTTGAAGGTGCTTAGGTTGGATGCAGTTACAATACACTCCGGGAGGTTGTTCCAAATATGTACACATCGGTTTGAGAAGGATCGCTTGAGTACATCCAGAACAATGTGTGGCACATGAATCTTGAAGCGGTGTCCCCAGGTGCCACAGCGGGGAGGCTGAGTGAAGAAGCTCTCTGGCTCAGTGCAGCTCAGTGCAGTGCTATAGTAAACTGTAAATAAACTCTCCTGGTATTCCCAACCCACTGCTTTACAACAAGAATCATATGAAGGAAATTTTCATTTAAACCATGTGATCAAAATATGGAAGGACTTTTTCCTAGGCTGCCTCTCCTGAACGGCCACCCCCAACCAGCTGAGTGAAACACATGCAGATAGTGGACAGTTAATTCATAAGAAAGCTGTAGATAAATCTCACCTGATGGTCATGTTCATCTCCAGTACATACAGCTAATATAAACACAAATAACAAAATATTCCTGGAACCAGACATCATGTCCACTGCTTCAGCTCCAAACTACAGTTAGCCCGTATGCTTTCAACCTAGCACTCGAACATTCTTTAAGATGGGTTCAAAAGCGAGCACTGATAATAAATCGTATAGCTATTGAAATATAAAATATATAAGCTTAGCCTAATAGCTTATGCATCAAATCGGCGCTCGGCACGAACAGCTTGCCAAAAAGTCGATGTTTATACGGTGTATGCAGTACTTCAGATATGCCGCACTTCGTTGTTTGCGTCAGCTAGTTTAGTGATGAAGTGTGTAACTTTGCAAGACTATTTATCGAATTCATGCGTTACATTACTCAAATACATTTAAAATCAACTTTTTTTTCATGAACGCAATTACAAACTAAATTTATTTTAAAAAACACGGCGCGCAGACAAGAAACATTAGTGGTGAGCACGACTGGAGTAGCTACTTTTTATGTTAGGACAGCCCGCATTTTTTTCACCGCCGCCCATGATCAGGTCACCAGGAGTGTCCCCTCCCTCAATCCCAACGACTCCCAGAGCCAAAAGTGCAAAGTCGCGGCACTCCCTGCTAAGAAATGGAAATTAACTGAAAAAAGCAAAACGAAGAATATCAGGCAGGGGCTCCGGGGAAGGCAGTCAGGCAGCGCCACCGCCGCTGCGACGGTAGTGCAGCGCCACCAACGGGAACCGCAGGAGCTTGTGGTGTCAACACCCGCCACTAGGCAGCGGCCAGCGCAGCTTCCAATACGCCGACGACACACAAATTATGGTCAGCGGCAACAACTCTGAAATTCAAACAGTCGTCGCACGCATGGAAAACGTTCTGGCCTCTCTGGACATTTGGTTCCGAGCAAACGGACTTAAAAAGTTAACGCCGCTAAGACCCAACTGATGCTCTTGGGCAGCCCACAAAATCTGCACAATTTACCAGACATCAAAGCAGTGGCGCACGCAGGATTCCATTTCGGGGGGGTCAGAGCCTTAAGAGCGGGCCCCCTTGTGTGCGGGCCCCCACCCGTTTTTAGAAAACTTCGCGGATTTCGGTCACTTGATTTTTAGCGGGCCCCCTACAGCATGGGATCTGTGACATGATAATTGTCTTGTCAATGTCGTGTAAGGTGACTGCGTGTGCTACTGATGTGCGAATTTTAGGTGCGTGTGCTACTGATGTGCGGTACAACTGTCGAGAGTTGACGAAATGAGGTCAATGACAACACACAGTAGTGGTGACTGGTCAACCGATACGATATTTTCGTAACAGGGTAACAGGTATGTGTGATCAGTTGGCGCGATACATGGCTGATTTATACAACATACAGCATCGCAACAAATGTGGAGACGGTCTTGCGCATGACTTGGGAAGGCATAATTCCAACGGATCCAGGGCCTGGTGTCAACCAATTGCTGCATAACCTGTCTGGAAGCTACGCACAGGCTTTCTGGAGTTTGGTCAAAATGAGAGAAGCACGAGGAACAGATCGCGTCAAAAAATTTCAAACGTCGTAATAACTAGTTTTTTTTCGGGAGATCTGCTACCCATTGTCTTTGGTGGGCTTGGATACTCAAAATCATCGGTCCCTAGATACATCCAATTTTTTATATTTTTTAAAATAAATTTAGCCCGAATGTTTTGTATGGATGGATTTTCGAGGTCAGGAACCACGCTAAGCAGAGCTTGTTGCGCAGGTCCTGACCTCACCACCCGATCGCGCAATTCCTGTTGGCCGGCAGAATTTAGAGACGAAAGTTTTACGTGCCCGACATACCTGGACACGGTCCGCCCCGCTCACTGACTTCACCTGACCTTGAGTGCGACCGCTGCCACCGGCCGCAGGCCATCCCAGTCAGGAGCAAATAGCGAGCGACGAAGCGACTCGAACCGGGGCTGCCACTACCGGGATAGGTTAGAAGTCCAGCGCTCTCCCACTGAGCTACAGGGGCGGATATCAGGTCCCTAGTATTGACGATGAAACGTAATTCATGTGCCAAATAGCGAAGCATTTTATTTCATCAGTGAAGTTGAGCGTTACAATATTATTTGGCTTCGCCCACCGATGTTTGAGATGTTTATGCGCAAATTGTAGTGTAGATAGAAATCGCGTTTACACGGGACTTTATATTCTCTAGGCATGAATTAATTATCTCTTCGGAAATCGAGGCAATTTTAGAAATTGGGCCAAATTATGACGTTTTTTTTCCTTTCTAACCTCCCAGATTCATGTCCTCTACAGGCTTAAAAGTCAAAGTGCCGTATAAACTACGCTAGGCTACGTTCGCGAACGGAATAGGAATTAGCCCTGGAGGCGCTGGGGGGGGGGGGGGGGGGGGGAATTTTTTTTTGCCCCACCCCCTTAGTTTTTCCGCCATAATCAGAAAACGCATAGAGATATCGACTTGAAACTTTCAGCAACTTGAAATGAATAGCTAAGCCACGTTTGGGCAAAAATTGGGTCCCGGCTAGGTCAAGTCAGGTCAAATGACATGACCACCAAACAACTTCTAGGTAGCACCACCGGCACAGTGGTTAATCGAGCGACATGAAACTCATGGCACGTCATGAAGTCATTAGGGACTACAATATCTCGGATTTCCTATATCGGTGACCTAAGGTTAAGTTATAAAATCGTGACCATTTCAATGTAACCCTAGGGGAAAAAACGTATATTTCTCAGTTGTAAAGGGATAAATTTAGTTCATGTTTGTTCTAGCCACTAGTTTTGGCCAGATGCTAGACCTGACCGGTCCGCATATCACGCCTCTGCCAGCACCATATACCGGTCCGCATATCACGCCTCTGCCTTGATCGGGCCCCTACCAGGAACGGGTCCCTACCAGTAACGGGCTCGTATCAATAATGTGCAAGGAGTGGGCCCTGTTGTGATCGGGCCCTGTTGTGATCGGGCCCTCGTCCTGACCAGACCCCATATCACGCCTTTGCCAGCACCGGGCCTCTGCCTCGATCGGACCTGACCAAGACTCGACCCCTACCAGAAACGGGCCCGTATCAAGAATATACAAGGACCGGGCCCTGTTGTGACCGGGCTCTCGTCCTGACCGGTCCCCATATCACGCCTTTGCTAGGCCCGGGCCCCTGCCTCGATCGGCCTGACCAAGACCGGGCCCCTACCAGGAACGGGCACGTATTAATAATTTGCAAGGACCGGGCCCTGTTGTGACCGGGCCCTCGACCTGACCGGGCCCCATATCACGCCTATGCCAGCACCGGGTCCGGTCTTGATCGGGCCCCTACCAGGAACGGGCCCCTATCAGGAACGGGCCCGTATTAATAATTTGCAATGACCGGGCCCTGTTGTGACCGGGCCCTCAACCTGACCGGGCCCCATATCACGCCTCTGCCAGCACCGGGTCCTGTCTTGATGGGGCCCCTACCAGGAACGGGCCCCTATCAGGAAGGGTCCGTATCAAATCATTTGCAAGGAGCGGGCCCTGTTGTGTCCGGGCCCTCGTCCTGACCGGGCCCCATATCACGCCTTTTCCAGCACCGGGCCCCTGCCTCCATCGGACCTGACCAAGACCGGGCCCCTACCAGAAAGGGGCCCGTATCAAGAATAAGCAAGTACCGGGCCCTATTGTGACCGGGCCCTTGTCCTGACCGGGCCCAATGCCACGCCTTTGCCAGCACCGGGCCCCTGCCGCGATCGGGCCTGACCAAAAGCGGGCCCCTACCAGAATACGGGTCCTTTTGATGCGGGCCCCCTCAGAAATTTCGGGGGGGTCAGCTGACCCCTTTGACCCCCCCCCCCCTGCGTGCGCCACTGCTGATCAAAGCAACATTCCGTGACCATGATTTACTCCCCATTTCGGAAGCCAAACACCTCGACCACACCTTTGATCGTTCTCTGAACTGGACAGCTCACGTTTCAACGATTACTAAACGCTGCTTTGGAGTTTTGAGTGGTCTGTCACATCTGCGGGGACACCTACCCCCCGTCGTGATTCTCGCGCTTGTCTCGCGCTTGGTCGTCCCCCATGTCCGTGAAGTTGGCGACTTATTTAGCGACTTATTTAGCGACGACCTCCGATTTCTCCCAAAATGACATATATGATCAACTAGATCACGAGAAACACGAATATGACGTTTGTTTTTATATAGCACGTTTCCTTCAAGGTCAAAATCAAGGTCAACATAAGTTACTGATCGATTTTGATTCTTTTGACCAAAATGTAGCTCAGGAAAAGTTGTAGCCGCACAACGAAAATCAAATTAATCGAGGTACAACTTAAAAGTAAAAATCAAGGTCAAAGGACGAGGAACTGAAAAAGTGGGAGAAGTTACTGCTCGAGTTTGATTTTGTTTAACCAAAATGTAGCTCAGGAAAAGTTGTAGCCGCACATTGAAAATCAAATTAATCGAGGTACAACTTCAAGATCAAAGGACGGAGAACTGAAAAAGTGGCAGAAGTTACCGCTCGATTTTGATTTTTTCACCAAAATGTAGCTCAGAAAAAGTTGTAGCCGCACATTGCAAATCAAATTAATCGAGGTCCAACTTCAAGGTCAAAATCAAGGTCAAAGGACGGAGAACTGAAAAAAGTGGCAGAAGTTACTGCTCGATTTTGATTTTTGTTTAAGCAAAATGTACCTCAGGAAAAGTTGTAGCCGTACATTAAAAATCAAATTAATCGAGGTCCAACTTCAAGGTCAAGATCAAGGTCAAAGGACGGGCAACTGAAAAAGTGGCAGAAGTTACTGCTCGATTTTGATTTTGTTTTTACCAAAATATAGCTGAGTAAAAGTTGTAGCCGCACATTGAAAATCAAATTAATCGATGGCCAACTGCAAGGTCAAAATCAAGGTCAAAGGACGGGGAACTGACAACGTGGCAGAAGTTACTGCTCGATTGTGTTTCTTTTTCAAACCAAAATGTAGCTCGGGAAAGGTTGTAGCCGCACATTGAAAATCAAATTAATCGAGGTCCAACCTTAAGGTCAAAATCAAGGTCAAAGGACGGGGATCTGAAAAAAGTGGCAGAAGTTACTGCTCGATTTTGATTTTTTTTTAAACCAAAATGTAGCTCAAGAAAAGTTGTAGCCGCGCATTAAAAATCAAATTAATCGAGGTCCAACTTCAAGGTCAAAATCAAGGTCAAAGGATGGGAACTGAAACAGTTGCAGAAGTTACTGCTAGATTTCGATTTTTTTAAAACCAAAATGTAGCTCAGAAAAATTTGTAGTCGCACATTGAAAATCAAATTAATTGTGGTCCAATTTCAAGGTCAAAATCAAGGTCAAAAGACGAGGAACTGAAAAAGTGGCAGAAGTTACTGCTCGATTTTGATTTTTTTTAAAACCAAAATGTAGCTCAGGAAAAGTTGTAGCCGCACATTGAAAATCAAATTAATGGAGGTCCGACTTCAAGGTCAAAATCAAGGTCAAAGGACAAGGAACTGAAAAAGTGGCAGAAGTTACTGCTCGATTTTGATTTTTTTAAAACCAAAATGTAGCTCAGGAAAAGTTGTAGCCGCACATTGGCAATCAAATTAATCGAGGTCCAACTTCCAGGTCAAAATCAAGGTCAAAGGACGGGGAACTGAAAAAGTGAAAAGAAAAGGGAAAACATTTTGGTTAAAAAAAATCGAAATCGAGCAGTAACTTCTGCGACTTTTTCAGTTCCTCGTCCTTTGACCTTGATTTTGACCTTGAAGCTGGACCTCGATTAATTTGATTTTCAATGTGCGGCTACAACTTTTCCTGAGCTACATTTCGGTAAAAAAAAATCAAAATGGAGCAGTCACTTCTGCCACTTTTTCAGTTCCCCGTCCTTTGACCTTGCAGTTGGACCTCGATTAATTTTATTTTCAATGTGCGGCTACAACTGAGCTACATTTTGGAGAAAAATAAATCGAGCAGTAACTTCTGCCACTTTTTCAGTTCCCCGTCCTTTGACCTTGAAGTTGGACCTCGATTGATTTGATTTTCAATGTGCGGTTACAACTTTTCCTGAGCTACATTTTGGTTAAAAAAGATCAAAATCGAGCAGTAACTTTTTTACCTTGATTTTGACTTTGCTACACGTGCTATAGAAAACAAACATATTCGTTTTTCTCGTGATCTAGTTGATCATATATGTAATTTTGGGAGAAATCGGAGGTCATCGCTAAATAAGTCGCCAACTTCACGGACATCTGGTCGTCTCGCAAACCAGATACTGTATCTCGGTGTACGGCAGTGGCAACAAACAGAACGTCTCTCGCATTCAAAAAGTACTTAAAGGAAATAGTTCACCTTCAACATTAGTTTTAAACTGAGATAGCAGTTTTGTAGCCCGTGTTGGGAAACCCCTATCTGCAAGTTTTCTTGACTGCAAAGACTCTCCAGCCGAATATATTTGAGTTTTTGGCGAAGGAATGCGGTGCTGGCGAAAGAATGTTAAGTACTGGTTTTAGCCCGGGCAGAGGCTAAACCATCAGCCAATCAGCTTGCAGCTGGTGCTAGCAAGCGATCGCCGGCCGCCGGTTGGCACATCTCCAATGCGAGTCTATCTTTACGCGACTACTTTCGAATCTGATTGGCTGAACCATTGTTTACATTCGCGTGACGTCAGGACTCTGACTCAGAGAATATGCATATAGTTTTGATAAACAATACGAATTTACGGCTATCTGTCCTGAATCGGCGCGATATAAGGCCATTTTTGACAATATAAAAAGAAATTGTATTACAAAAATATAATCCAATCGTGTTGGGTAAAAAAAAATCCAAGGTGAACTATTTCCTTTAACTACTCAGCTAAAGTAATTTTCATCCGCAAAAAAACATGACCATGTGTCTGATTTGCTGGAGCGACTGGGGTGGCACAGCGCTGAGCAGCTCGCGTCGTTCCACACGCTGTGTCTCGTGCACAAGGTGCGCTGTAGCGGTGAGCCGGAGGTCTTGGCGACCGGTCTCACCACTGTAGCCGAGGCTCGCGGCCGCGACCTGGATATTGCCACCCGTCAGGACCATCTGTTGTACGTGCCGCGGTACCGCACCGAGATGGGGAAGAGGCGGTTTAAGTGCAGGGGACCGGCCTCGTACAATCCAATGCCACCCGATCTGTCGCGGCTCCCTCCGCACCTGTTCGGTCGCCGCCTGAGGCGGCATCTCAGTGATGACCTGTCTGCGCAAGTTTGATCCGTGTGGCTTGATGTGACTGCTGACTTTATTTGCTTTTGACTAGCGTGTGATTGTGTTTGTATGACTGTTGTTGTGTGAACTTGTGTATATGTGCGTTTGTGTTCTATGGTGATACCACATTCCTTTAGTTTTATATTACAATGACGTGAAGCAGTAATAGCCACAAGTACATTGCGGAGTGCTTTAATATACAGTCTGAGTCTGACTTTAGTTTGGTTTGGTTAGGATAAGACCGCTTCGGCCCATTCGGGCCATTGCGCAGCCATGGCATGAAGGAGAATGGGTAAAGTGGGCAGGGGCGGAGAATTAGGGGTTTTGGGGGTGCTCAAGCACCCCCTGAGCTCAAAAGTGCACCCCCTCACTGTCAAAAGCACCCCCTCAAATAAAAAGGTCCGTTCAACTAACGGCTGCTCAGTCTTACTTCGGCGAAGTAAGACTGAGTGGTGTAAAAGTGTGTGTATGTGTCCGTGTGTAAATAGGCGGTTTTGCACGGTCAGGTAGGGACCGGTCAGTTCGCTCGGTCAGTCTTACCGTCCCTCAGCATGTTTGTGGGGCCGGTCGCCCGGCCCGGGGCGCGAATTGCCCGACCCGGCGCCGTAGCCGGCGCTTAAGAATCGCTGTTTTGCTGATAGGGCAATTCGCGCCCCGGGCCGGCGGACAGCGGCAGGCCTCCCGCACCTCCGCGCACAGCTCATGGCGCCACACCTCTCGCTGCGGCATGTCCGCCCGTCGCCGTTGTGATATCCGAGTCCGCGCCGAGCAGCTGCCCTGACCGCTGCCGACCGGACCGTGGCTTCTTCTGCGTTGTGTTGTTTTTATGTGGTTGTTTGAGATACCGAGATACATTTAATAAATAAATGAAAAAGGGGGACAAAAGTTCACACGGTTAGGTCAGCATTGACGACTTCGTCATTTCGGTGCCGATATTATCCCGCGAGTCACTGGGCTTTTTTTAGCCCCCCTTAGCAATATTAGGAATATCTCAACAACTAATGCAGATATTGACGCCAAACTTTCAGCACCTTCCCGGGAATCATTTTTACACATTTTGCAAAAAAATTAAAACAATTTCGTCAGAAATTTTTCGAGATATAGTGAATTTAGTGACGTCACTAAACACGATTTTGACACAAAAATCAGCTAAACTTTGCCAGGCCGTACAAATGCCACATTTGAAGCAAAATGCAATCGAAAAACGCTTAAAAGTAGAAAATAGCAAGGGCTACAAACCAGCGAACTCGAAATTTCGGAAATTTTTGTTTTTGAGTCCAAAAATGTCAAAAAAAAACACAAAATGACAATTTTCAAAGATATTAAAAAAACGGAATATATGTCGGATAACGACATATGGGCAACTACCATACCAAATTTCAAAATGATATCATCTTTTTGCCTGACATAGCGTATAAAGTATGTGTAAATCATGACGTCATATTTTGAAATTGCGTTTTTTGGCTTGTATTGACCAGATACAGACAAATAACTGCCAGCACTGTATTTTTTTTTAGATACAACTGATATGGAAACATGCTTTTTCATTTCGATTTATCAATTTCAAATTTTGACCTTCAGTGGCCTGAACTTGACCTGAACTTGACACTAACTTCACGTACATGAAGTCAGGTGGTAAAATGACTATCACTATCGAATTCTACGCGTAAAATCATCCATAAAACATGCGCTGCATGACTTTCGTAGACATTTTGTGTGTAGTGACCTTTTGTGACCTGACCTTTATCTTTGACCTTGATCTTTTCCAACAATCTCACTTTAGCTCATGTGGGATATGTATCATACCTTTGACAGCACTTCGGCTGATTATAGGCGCAATCGAAGGCCATGGATGGCAAGTCCATAAACTCAAATACCTCGATTGTGACGTTTGACTTGACCGTGACCTGACATGTGACCTTAATTTGAAATGTTTTAGTGTGCGTTAGGTTTATCTCATTGAGTTCTTTCGAATTCCGCCTTGCACGTCTCGCTGCGATCATTGCCCCCCCCCCCCCCCCCCCCCCCCCCCCCCCCCCCCAGTGAGTCGTGTTACAGAATATACCCCAGTGACTGCCGAGTTAAGTGACTTGAAGGTGTATATGTTCGCACTGTGACTTTGTGTTCTCTTCCCATCGTTAACAAGTTAAAATACATTATGATTCTTGATGTGACTCGAAGCGTTTTTTTTTGTTTCGGGGGGGGGGGGGGGAGGGAGGGGCAGCCATAGTGCAACAAAAAATATCTTCCGGAGACCATGACATGAAACTCCATATTGGGTTTTCGATGCATCTTGTCACTGATGTTTACATCCATTTTCGTGCCGCTTGCTTCCTTTTATTTTACGGTCCGTCGCGCTTAACCCGCCATTGACTGGAGGGGGGGGGGGGTGTTTAACGCCCCCCCCCTCCTGATTAATTTTCGCAATAGCTGAACAACTAATAGCGCTATCAACGTAAAACTTCGGGTACCTTCTTATAAATCATTCTTACGTCTTGTGTGCAAAAATGAGGAAATTTCGTCAATTTTTTTCTCGAGTTATAGCGAATTTAGTGACGTCACTACACACGAGTTTTACCCCAAAATCAGCTAAACTTTCCCAGGCCGTAAAAATGCCACATTTGAAGCAAAATGCAATCCAAAAACGCTAAAAGATATCAAATTGCAACGGCTACCAACTAGTTATCTCGGATTTTTGAACATTTTAGTTTTTGATTCCCAAAAACTCAAAAAAGGGAAAATTATCACAAAATCAACATTTTCTAAAATATTGAAAAAAAACGGAAGATATGTCAGAGAACCATACCTAGGCAACTACCATACACAATTTCAAACTGATATCTCCATTTTTGACTGACTTATGGCATCTAAAGTATGAATAACTCATGACGTCATATATTGAAATTGCGTTTTTTGGCTTTTATTGACTAGATACAGACCAATAAATGCCACCACTATATTTCTAAGACAAACCTGGTCTAGAAACATGCCTGTTTTGTTTAGATTTATACATTTAAAATGTTGACCTTCGGTGGCCTGAAATTGACCTGAAATTGACATTTACTCCACGTAAATAAAGTCAGGTGGTAAAATAACTATCACTATCGAATTATATGTGGAAAATAACTCTTATAACATGTGTTGCATGACTTTCGTAGATATTTTGAGCATAGTGACCTTTTGTGACCTGACCTTGACTTTGACCATGGCCAACAATCTTACTTTGGCTCATGATATTTATTATTATATTTATTCATGATATTTATCATATCTTTGGCAGCACTTTGGGTGAAACTGGTCGTAATCGAAGGCTTTGGATGGAAAGTATGGCCCATAAACTGAAATCCGCCGATTTTGACCTTTGACCTGACATTGACCTGACATTTGACCTCACTTTGACATTTTTGAGAATGCGTTAGATTCGTCTCATTGAGAGCTTTCGATTGCCGCCTTGCGCGTCTCGCTGCGATCATTGGTTCGGAAGATAACCAGGGGGCGTTTAACGCCACCACCCCCCCCCCCCCCATCCAGTCAATGGCGTTCTGCTGAGACCCCAGTCAATGCCGAGTTAAGCGGCCATAACGGCCGCCAACCTCTCTCCTCGTCCTCTCGCTACAACTTGGATTTGAGAGCCGCCGGTGAAAAGCACCCCCTGACATTTTTAAAATTCTCCACCTCTGGACCCGGGTTAACTTGAGCGTGACAGAGGATGGAGGACCGGCAGTCGGGAGGATAAACAGAAAAGGATCACGCAGGGTTGGCAGTGTGTGGCAAAGTATTTTTTTTCTCACTGGTTTTTACCGGTTAAAACCAACTGGCAAAAACCTCTAGTTGCAAAAAAATGGTAAAAAGTGGCAAAAACTCCAATGAACCAAATCTGATAATTGTTTTGCACCAGATAAATTTAAACCAGGGGCGTAGCTTCTCCAGAAAAGTTGGGGGGGGGGGGGCTGAGATGGTACAAAATCACAAGTATTATCAAAATCCACAAAATACAGATTTCTCCCCGGATTTGACCCGCTTTCTCGTCAAAGTTGGGGGGTGGGCTGAAGCCAAGTTGGGGAGGGGGGGGGGGGGGCTGAAGCCCGCAACTGAATAGGATCTTACACCCCTCATTTAAGCAGTCTAGTGCATAGCTCAACCTATTCAAGTATAGGCTTTGTTTTGTTTCTTTCCAAGTTCCATTAAAAAAGAACGTTTATAAAAAAAAAAATATGTCTTTAACACGTGCACTGGAGGGGGGGGGGGGGGGGGGGGGGATCCGCCAACCCCTCCTGTTTTTTTTTTTGTGTGAATATCTCCTGATTTTACCGGTCGATGTGCATCATTTTTGGTGTACTATTGGTTCCAAAATAAGCGTCCCGCTGGGTTGGCCGGCACAGCAGTTAATTTGTAGTGAATACCAGTGATGGCCTACGTTACGCTACGGTATGGTTTTTGGTAACCCGTAGCCCAAGAAATCGTTCCGTAGCGTAAGCGATGCGTTTCGTAGCGTACTACCGAACAATATTCAAATAACGTAACGGCTACGTAATGTATTTCGTAGCATATAACCAGGGGGCGGCGCCACAGTGGGGGCGAGCGAACATTGCGCTACCCGACATTTAAAGGAAATAGTTCACCTTCAACATGGGTTTTGAACTGAAATAGCAGTTTTGTAGCCCGTGTTGAGAAATCCTTATCTGGAACTTTTCTTGGCTGAAAAGACTCTCCAGCCGAAGATATTTGACTTTTTGTCGAAGGAATACGGCGCATATATGATGTACCGTACCGTCTGAAAGTGCCAGCACTGCCATGGAGCATGCGGAGACCAATAACGCACACCATAAAATCCATAATTTACCACCTTCTGTCCTGAATTGGCGCGATGTAGGACCATTTTTTAAAAGAAAAAAAGAAACTATTAAAAAATATAATAAAATTGTGTTCTGAAAAAATGTCCGAAGGTGAACTATTTCCTTTAAGGAGGCCTCATAAAACCAAGGGAGCCCTCTCGCAAATATACCTAAATACTGAGCAGTTTCTAAATACATATACAATTAGAATGAGTTTCGAGTCGCTCATTGAAATAACAACCGGGAGATGTTCTAGGAGGCACCTACAAAGATAAGCGTGACAAGTTCCTAAGAGGCCCAGAGTCACTGGCGGATCCAGGGGGGGGGGGGGGGGGCAATCCGGCCATGCCCCCCCCCAAAAGCCTGGAAGGGGGGGCCAACATGTCTTTTCGCCCCCCCCCCCCAAACAAAATAAAAAATATATATAAATAACTGTAATATGAGCCTCAACGCATATAAAAAACAATAAAATTACGTGTTCTGTGAAATTTTAAGAAAAAAAAATGAACACGTTCATAAATAATGATTTCGTCGTCGACGAAGGAATAACTAGACCCACGACCAAGGGCGGATCCAGGGGGGGGGGCGAACGGGGCCATGCCCCCCCAAGCCTGTTTAAGGGGGGGCCAAACTATGTTTTGCCCCCCCAGACGTGAAATTTAATGCATGCTATATTTGCGTTTTTAGAACGGTACTGGGCATCCCAAAATTGCAGCAGTCAAAATCAAGCTAGCCTCAGTCAAAAACTGAAAAATTTCGCGCCGCTTCGCGGCATGACACAAGTTTCGCAATTGCATATACAAATTTGGCAAATTAATTCCATTAAGTGTCTTGCAGAGGCTCTCCTTGGCGGTAATTGCTGGCCCCAGGGCCAACTCTCTTCATAAAATATTATCTTTAAAGCGGGCTACATGTTTAGCTTGTCTGCCGAGTTCCGAAAAAGTAGACGCGAACGCAAAGACGCGGACTTCGGCAACCGGAAGCTGTTCCAGCGGTGCCCAACTTGTTGGCCCGAAGAGCCAATAGTGGGGACCAGGCCAGGACTATCTCCCCAAGCCATCTCCCCCAGGCTCCTCCAGATCCACAGGGACCATTTATGCGCGGAAATGTCGGTCTGCCTCTTGCTACTTTGAAACCATTTGCACCGTTACCAGTTGTTTGTTACAGTTCGGTACATAGGTATGTATACAGACTACAGTTATTATTATCATATGTACTATTGAGCGCAGACTGCCACCGGCCATCGTGATTTACTATCCGAGGCTAATGTATATGAAAAACTACCTTCATTTCAACATTTTGCATCATACCGAGATGTGCAACCAGGAAAAGGGGCTACCTGAGGCTTGGCTCCACTCACGGTCTGGTTCCAATATTAAAAATGCGTTTTCCACGACCTAAAATTAAAATGTTCACGCCGCTTCGCGGCGTCACATCAGTGGCCATCGTCATAACGAAGCCATCGTCATCGTCTTCGTTTCGTCGTAACGCTGAATTGAATGAATAACATTTTTAGCTTATTATCCTCTACAAGGCTAAGAAGCTAAAAATACCTATGTTTCTGGGTTTTATCAGGCAAACCCGAGAAAAAAAAAATCGCGCCGCTTCGCGGCGCTAAATAACAAGTACCTACTATAACATGCAAATCCACATTAGAAATGTTGCAAAGGCTTAAATACACGAATAACAAATTGGGGTACATTTTTTTTCTCGTCATTTCAGCCGACCCCCCCACTCAAAAATTATCGGCGACGCCCCTGGGTACAGCTGACAATTGACATAGTTTTTTATCAGTGTAAGGCAATGTCGGAACAATACAAACTGCAAGCTGACATCTTTCCTTTTTCGATATCCCAAAAGGTCGAAAACCTAAAAAAAAAATGGGGAAAAAATCGAAATCGTGTGGTTGCAAAATATCCGGTTCTCAAAATATCCCCAAATCGTGTGGTTGCCCAAATCCGGGAAGAAATTCGAAATTGGGGGTAGGTAAGGTCCGCTAAAAAAAACGGTTTGGCCCCCCCCCCCAAAAAAAAAACGGCCGGCTGGATCCGCCCTTGCCCAGAGTAGTATTGTAGTATCGAGGACCAGAATAGTATTGCAGCACTTCAGCCTGAGCCGGAGACAGAGGAGACTATAGGAGAGCTAGGTGGCATAAGTAGTGAACTTGTTCTAGAATATCTAAAAAAAGGTAAGGCCTAACAAGGCAGAAGGACCTGATGAAATCCATGCTAGACTTTTAAGAGAATCTGAAAGGGAGTTGTCAGTTCCATTAGCCATAATATTTTCTAAATCACTCGCAGATAGTAAAATTCCACTTGATTGGAAAAGAGCAAATGTTGTTCCTATTCATAAAAAGGGAGATAGAAGTAAAGAGGAAAACTATAGGCCGGTTAGTCTGACCTCATTAGTCTGCAAGGTGCTTGAATCAATCATCAAAGATAAGATTGTTGAATTCTTGGAGCAAAATGAACTCATCAAGGATACACAGCATGGCTTTAGGAAGGGCCGTTCTTGTTTAACTAATCTTCTGGAGTTTTTGGATGTTGCAACAGATAGCTTTGATCAGGGTAAACAGCTAGATGTAGCTTTTCTTGATTTCAGTAAAGCATTTGACAAAGTCCCCCATACAAGACTGGGGTTGCAACTTAAAATTCATGGGATCAGGGGCAAGATTCTGGATTGGATAGAAACGTGGCTTTCAGGACGCCAGCAAAGGGTTATATTGAATGGGTGCCAATCACAATGGAAGGAGGTTCTCATGGTGGGGTTCCACAGGGCTCAGTCCTGGGCCCATTGCTTTTTATAATATTTGTGAATGCAATTGAGAACAGTATAGACAGCAAAGTCTTGAAATTTGCAGACGATCTAAAAGTTGTCAGGATTATTAGAGGAAATGATCAGGATGTTTTTCAATCAGAGCTGGACAAGCTAGTTGAGTGGTCTGAAGCATGGCAGATGAAATTCAATTTGAGTAAATGTAAGATTATGCACGCGGGACGGGTTAGCAGTAAACATAGGTATGAAATGGGTGGGCAGAAAATGGAGCAGATTGAAAAGGAAAGAGATTTAGGTGTCGTGGTAAACAATAGACTATCAGCGTCAGACCAGGTTGTAGAAGCTAGGAAAAAGGCACTTAGAATGCTAGGGGCCATTAACAGAAATGTTTCCTACAAGAGTGAAAAGGTAATAACAAAACTGTATTGTGCATACGTTAGACCACATTTGGAGTATTGTGTACAAGCCTGGTCTCCAACATATGAGAAAGATTGCTGGTTGTTAGAAAGAGTTCAAAAAAGGGCAACAAAAATGGTTAATTGTCTTGGTAGTTTACCTTATGAAGATAGATTAAAGAAATTGGGTATGTTTTCACTTAGATATAGAAGGCTAAGAGGAGATCTAATTGAAGTCTTCAAATTTGTAAATAGTCAGCATTCTGGATATTTAAAGGGTATGTTTGAGTTCAATAGGGAAAATCGAGGTAGAGGTCATCAGCATAAACTCATTATGAAACAAAGTAGGACTAGGCTACGACAGTCATTTTTCAGTAGAAGGGTTGTAGGACATTGGAATATGCTACCAGGGGATGTCGCTGATGCAGTGACACTTGCTTCCTTCAAAATTAGATTAGATAAATACTTTACAGAGAAGGGATTAGTTCATAAATACTCGTGGAATTAGCCGTCTTTTATGCAGGTAGAGTAAGGTGATTTGAAGGGGCGAGACTGGTGGAGGGGAGGGGGGGGGGGGGGGGGGGGTGCAAGGGGGGTGCAACCTCGGATGGGCCCAAGAGGCTCTTTGTTGCACTTTTCTTTTATGTCTTTATGAGGCCCTTAAAAGGACAATTGAGGCAAACTCCAAGAAGACCCTAAAAACAACCCACACAAGCTCCATTAAAGAGATAACCGACACAAGCACCAAGAAGGCCGCACAAAGACGGCTGAGACAAGCTCCTAAGATGCCCCTAAAAATACAACCGATAAAGGCTCCACATAGGTCCCTACGACAATAACCAGGAAAGCTGGTCATGGGATACTTCAGAGGAGGGTTCTAAAACCACAATTTATTCCGAGGAGGGCAGTCGCAGTATTATAGGAGGGCAGTCGGGAAGATTTTTTGAAGAGGCCCCGCGAAAAATAGACGGGAAGTCCCCTTCTTAAATGGAACCCCTGACTTTGGTTCGCTCCTCCCTCGACACAAATCCGTGGTACGGCTTACATTAGGTTTAACTTAGTTTCCATCAAACTCGTAGATTTTGACGTCACTGAATTTGCAGTATCATAACAGAAGTTCTCGACATTTGACTCAGTTTGAAATCCTTTTTGATAAATTTAGTCCGAATCTTTTGAGTGAAAGAATTTCCGAGGTCAGGTTACGCTTTCCGAGGCAGAGCTTGTTGCACAGGCCCTGACTCCACCATTAGACCTCGCAATTCATGGTAACCGGCGGAGTTTATAAGCGAAAGTTTTACGTACAAGGTCCACCCCAGCATCTGGCGTCACCTGACCCTGAACGCGACCGCTGCCACCGGCCGCAGGCCATCCTAGTCAGGGGCAAATAGCGAGTGCCGAAGCGACTCGAACCCGGCCTGCCACACTGAGCGAGGTCTACCGTCGCGCTCTTCCAGCTGAGCTACAAGGGCGGACAAGTTAATGCTGGTTAAACTTGGAAGCTTGATAGCTTTATTGGTTTCTGATCTATTGATATTGCAAATGATCGTTAGGACAATATTGGCCCGCCAGTCAATGTCGGGTTAGATGCCGTACACCAGCAACAATCAATAAAAGGTGTCTGGATATAGGCTAGCTATGACCTTTGCCATAAGTATTTCACTAATGATGCTTTGTGACTGTGTTACGAATATCTTCGCAAATATCTGTCACGAAAGACATGCATGGCGGCTGGTTGATAAGTACAGTTAGGAATCTGGATAAACGAAGAAATCGCCGTTACATACTGTTGATTTTCCTGTTTTGTTTTGTGTTGTATCGTAGTACGATATATTATAAGCTACGTTTAATTAAACATAGCGTAATCAGTAACGTAGCAAAATATAACGTAACGTAATTAGGTAGCGTAGCTTTGACCTAAAAACCAAACGTAGCGTAGCGTAATTCCGTAGCGTAGGGTAGGCCATCACTGGCGAATACCGGCCGTTTTGAACCGCCTGAAAGGTTAGGCTGTACGGAGCACAACAATGCTGCGCGGAACAGCTTATACACGTAGAGTGTAGCGTCAGTGTAGCCAAGCTGTATAGGCTGTCCCGCCGAGCACTAGTGTGTCGGACAGCCTACCTCCCAGACCGACCGAGAATGCAGGTATTCACCAGACTGTCGTCTAACCCAGCGGGACGCTTATTTTGGAACCAATAGTACCTGCCTAAATAAATGAACGGCGCGTCGTCTAAAGTAACAAAATACAAATCGACCGAACACTTTTTGAGTTCCGCCATCGAAGTAGAAAAAATCAAAATGTCACAAAAATGACTGCAATTAAATGTTGCTATGCAAATGACCTGAGGTCAAATGCAACTTCTATCATCCTTATTGTATCATACTTTCCAACAAATCATTTCAGCCTATGTTGGGGGTATATACATGCAATCACTGCGTTCCATAACAATGCCAAGCCAATGAGAGCATAACCAAAAAATGGCATGTTTGACCTCATTTGACCTTGAAGATATTGACCTAGGGTCATTCAATTTTCACAAAACAAAGTTTCCCACAGAACCTCTCTACCCTACACATTACATTGGGCTTAACCCTCACACCAATGAACGACAAATAACTTGCTCAACCAGCATGGTCACTTGGACCTAGGCGTCAGCGCTGCCAAAGGCTGACGAGGTGCTTACTGTACAGATACTACATTCTTTAGAAGTGTCAGTCTTCAAAAAGAAACTCAAAGCCTATTATTATTATCTGTATAGTTTCATTGTCTTCCCATGCTGTCCATCATGACCTTCCACAGTTCTAAATATATATTTGTCCCAGCTATCTCAGTACAGGTCAGGTTAATGCAATAATTGCAGGTTCACAATTGCATTGCAACTGGCACAGCATTTAGAATGGTTCAATGATATATGCATATTTACTTCTTTTACAAACAATTTGATGAAAAAGCAGGCAGTTTAGTTTTTGCCACTTTTTTGCCGGTAAAAACCGGTTTAAACCGGCAAGTGGCAAACACACCTTTTTGCCGGCAAAAAGTCCAACCCTGGGATCGCGTGATGTCATAAGTCAACATTTCGCACGGTATAATTGCAGTCCAGTGGTATAGTGGTCCAGTGGCACGGTATAATTGCAGCCTGTGGATCCTCAGGACATTGCATTTTCTCACCGCCATTTACAGGCCGAAAATGCTATACAAATAGCTAGACGTTACAGATGACCTTGAGGTCATAGATGCCCCTGGAGTGGAGACCTGGAGATGAACTGGACCAAGCTCGTTCCTCAGTTATAATATCAGGAGTGCCAGCGAGCTGCGATCGACATCAAGACCGCAATGGTTGACGACATGCCGGGGAAAATTTGAGTCCGTTATTACATTCGTACAGGCCTGTGTGCAAAAGATAACGAGACTCGGGCGCACACCAAAACACAACAATAACACAAACTGAGATGGTATATTGACTTTTCACATACAAGACAGCAGGACACCGTGACGGCGAGCAACGGGGACACAGCGGCGGGTATCATCAACTAGTGTACCTTATCTGAAACACTCGTCACCACGAGCGTCGCTTTCAGAGAAATCTCCAGCGATACCCCACTGAGCACGCCTCTGACGCGTGCCCGCCCGCAGCGCCACCTATCTCAGCCGTCCTGCTGGACGAACGGGCCACCTATCTCAGCCGTCCTGCTGGACGAACGGACCACCTATCTCAGCCCTCCTGCTGGACGAACGGGCCACCTATCTCAGCCGTCCTGCTGGACGAACGGGTTCGGTATGCTCTCCATGCCGTCGGCGGGGCAAATGCCCGCCCTTGCCCACCCGCAGCGCCACCTATCTCAGCCGTCCTGCTGGACGAACGGGTTCGGTATGCTCTCCATGCCGTCGGCGGGGCAGATGAGGACGACGGCGGTGCCGCGGCACACCACCAGGCCCAGCTGGCGCGTGTCCTCGGTCAGCCGGTACGGGTCGTCCGGGTCTGTCGCAGAGAACAGGGCACGGCGCGCACACCGGTCAGACACAGCCGGCGAACGGCGACGGCGACGGTACAGTCGCAGAGAGCAGGGCACGGCGCGCACACCGGTCAGACACAGCCGGCGAACGGCGACGGCGACGGTACAGTCGCAGAGAGCAGGGCACAGCGCACACCGGTCAGACACGGCCGGCGAACGGCGACGGTACAGTCGCAGAGAGCAGAGTGTATCGGAGGTCCCGGATGTAGCGCCATACCAACGGGGCCGTTTCGTTGGCCCGAATGCCGAGTGTATTTTCGATCCTGTGTCGAAATTACTGAGCGACACGAAACCAAATATTTCACCGTACTCAATTTTTGGGCCCGCACTATAATTCCGCTATCTCAGTTCAAAACACGTGTTAACCCTATTACTGTCGGGATAAAAAATACGAATATGTCGGGGGGGGGGGGGGGGGCTATTCGCCCCCCCCCCCCACCTTCGTATCTCGGAAACCGCCGGACCGATTCCTCTGAGAAAGGGGCATTCTATTCCTTGGAGCATGAACTACATTCCTGTGTTCATACATATGCAAAATTGTGTCATGGGCGGATACAGGTAGCCAAAACATGAGAAAACATGCATTTTTAGATTCTTGCCCCGTGACGTTGTTTGAACGCAATTAGTTGCATGTTGTTGGATTTCGCTACCTAATTGTATGCTCTAACATATACTCCTTTTTAAAGTTTGGGGAAATTAACCCAATGGCGTCCTCAGGCAATTCCAAAGGGGGTATCTAAAGATGTCACTATAATATTTTTTTCCGCTTTGATTTATGTTTTAGATGCTTATAATTATATGTGTATGCATGCAGCGTCCCAGGATTGCTTTGGAGCTGGGATGTGGAGTGGAAAATTCTGGCTAAAAATAAGCATAAAGAGTGGAAATTTAAACCAAACACATGTACTCAGCTTTATCAATACCCACCTGTTCACTAGAATTATGTATTATCTATGCCAATTCTTACCTGTCTTTCCCTCCACAGGCTGTCCCTCATTACATCCATAAATCAGTGCCAGGGTTCAAATTATACAATATATTTTAAAATAAGGAGTGGAAAATTCACAGTAAAACTCAAGGAGAAAAGAGTGGACAAATAGTATCTATAGGGTGTCACTTTCCACCCAAATTTCCCAATGCTAGGACACTGTATGTATGCGAATGTAAATTATGACAGTTTTTTATTTGTGCAGTGGCGTGCTCAGGAGGGGAAGGGGAGGGGAATTGAGCTTTGTCTTTTGTTATCTTTATCGTTGCTTATTTATATATTTTGCTATGTAGTGTCACACCATGGGTCCACAATTCCCCCTAATTGCGTACCTGTGACCGCCTATGCCCCAGAATACAATTGTGATCCATGCAGATGATATTGCATGAAATTATCCACTGCAAAATAACGCTCAGGGGCACTAAACACAATGCGTGTGAACGGAGTCAAACACATGCCCCCAAAATCCGTCCCTGGAGTCGCCCTTGGGGGAAACAAAATTAAAAGTGTGCAAGGCATTGCTAAAACAGGTCACCAAGTTTCAAGTTGATATCTTATGCTATGTAGTTACACGTCGTGAATCCACAACTCCCCCTAATTTCATCCCTGGAGTCACCCATAACATTGGGCCATGTGCTTGCGTCCCACCCCGGGAACCGCCTATGCCACAAAATACAATTGTGATCCATGAAGATGATATTACACGAGATAGTCCAACGCGAAATAACGTTTTTAGTTAGTAAACACCATGTGTGTATACACTTGCCCCCAAAAACCCGTTCCTGGAGTCGTCTGTGGGGAAACCCCCACATATATATATATAAAAATCACACAATGTGTGCAAAGAACAGCTAAGAAGGTGTACAGAGTTCAAAATTCTCATCTTTCAGATTTCGATGAAATACCAGTGACCAAAAATGCCTCCCAAAATACGTCCCTGAAGGCGCCAGTGCTCAATTCCCCCCAAAATGAAAAAAAAAGTTCAACATGTTTTCAAAAAGCAGTAAGGAAAGGTGTGAAAGTCGTAGGCTCGTATCTACAACGGTTAGAGATTGGGAACTGATTCCCTTTGAAAGCCGAGTCACGCTGAAAACCCAAACATGCCCCCAAAAAACCACGTCTGGAGCCGCGCCTGGTGAGCTGAAAATTTTGACATTTTGCCAAAATATGCCCAATGAATATTTAGGAAAAGTCAAAAAGTTGAATGGCCGTATCTGTACTCGTTTGGGGACAGGAGCGGAAAAACCTTTGGGGGGGGGGGGGTCGTTTTAGCCCCCCCCCCCCGATACTAATAGGGTTAAAAGTGAACTATTCCCTTTAAGTACTCGGGTGCAGCCTTTAGAACATCCCAGGTAAATGAGTACTGATTTTACACTATATATTTATTAATTACACTATTATATAATAAAACAAGCACACTAAAACACACTGCATACAAATTGAAACCTCAAGTTTCGATGCAAAGAAAGCCCGGAAATGCGTGAGAACTTTGCAACCATTAAAGACCAGTCAATTACTTGTCTGCCAATAGTCATTTAGTAAAATCGAGTAAAAAATATATAACATCACCGTATAGGCCAAATCAATTTGAAAATTCGATCTTGCATCGTGATTTTGACCTTAACACGCGCCCTGGAGGGAGGGGGGGGGGGGCGAAATCCGCACACCCCTCCAGTTTTTCGAGGATAGCGCAAAAACGGCAGCGCGCAGCGCCGCCGTTTTTTGTATACCTGTTTAGAAATGAACTTCCCGCATTATGCAAAAATCTTGGCCTCAGGTCATCTCAGGTCAGGTCACCAGACCAGGTCACGTGATGACCTCAACTCCAAAACGTTTGCAGTACACAGCCACAGTTTTACGCCGATCGGTTTCAATCTTGCAGGACTTCATAAGGTCATAGATACCAACAATTTGATTATCTCGGATTTCTAATATCGGTGACCTAAGGTCAGGTCAATTTTGTGACCGCCAACACGGTTTTATCAATAACTATCGACATAATGAAGATAGAGAATAGAAAACGGTACCAATATGTTTGTCTCGTCGAGACACGTCTCCCAATATGCAACATGACCAACTTGGGTGACCCAACTTGACCTTGACCTGAGGTCAGATTTCTCAGTTGACCTAACCCGGTCACCATGAATATGATTCGAAGCGCCTTGACAAGACACACGCGATGGAGTAAACATTATTGCTTTATCTTTATTAGGTAAAAGGTTATTTGGGGAAAACAGTTTTGAAAACAAAATCACCTTTTTGACATTCGATGACCTCTGGAGCCTAAACTATTGACCTGAGCTCAAATCTGAGGACACCTCTGTCGATTGCATTTTTCAAAGACTTTTGATTGCTTTTTTCCGTTTGCTGCTAACTATCATAGTTCCCGAGATATTTGGGGGTGTTCGAACCGAAGTCTTGAAAACGTGAAAATCTGACCCTTGATGACCTCTGGTGACCTTAATATTGACCTGGAAAAAAAAAATAACGAAATACTTTCGAAAGAGCTTGTCTCGAGCTATCTAACGTCGTTTCCTGCTTGTCGCTACGTTGCGTGGTTTTCGAGATCATAGGGGGGGGGGGGGGGGCGAAATCCGCCCCCCTCCAGGGCGTGTAATTATCAGAGGCCCTCCAGGGCGCGTGTTAAGTCAAGGTCAATTGTCAAGACGAAGTCAATTTGTCATTCAACGCGTATCAATGAGAGCAAGGCTATGTAACAACAGGTTGTCTCGTTGCTACGTCACCATTTCCTCACTAGATTCTAGGGTTTATACCAACCCCCCTTCAAATGCCACGTGATCGTAACGGGGCGGAGCATCACCATATATGGCAGGTCCAAAGGTTGATTTTTTTGGCGCACTTCGCTATTGTTTTGCCGCACTATTATTTTGCCGGTGTAGGGGTGTAGGTATTGTTTTGATCACGTGATACATTTATTATTGCCAAACAGTCAACTCCTCATATTAATTTATTACTGACCAATATATCAATATTGGTCAGTAATAAATTGATATGAGTTGACTTTACATATGTCAATATGAATGTTAACAATTTCGTATTGCATTAGCTGAGGGCGGGCTTGGCCACATGATAAATGCAGCCATGTTGTTTGTATTGAATAGGGAGGGTCTAAAAAACTGTCCAGATTAGCAGGCAAGCCCATGCTCCGAAACTACTGGACCGATCTGAGTGACTTTTTCACCATTCAATTTTAATTGTTCGGAATGGGTGCCGTTTTGCGTTTTATCCACTTTAGTCTAATCTAAATAAACCAAATTGGATCAAAACCTGCAGTTCAAATTTGCAGGCAAGCCTATGCTCCGAGGCTATGGGACCGATCTGCGTGATTTCTGCACCACTCGATGCGGCATGGTGCAAAACGGTGCCGTATTGCGTTTTTTTTACAGATTGGTTTACTTTAAGTGGACCAAATCGGACCAAAACCACCAAAAACCGTTGCAGGCAAGCCCATGTTCCGAGGCTATGGAACCGATATTTGTTCACCATTCGATCCGGCGTGGTCCAAAACGATGCCTTTTTGCGTTTTATACAGATTGGTTTACTCTAAGTGGACTAAATTGGGCCAAAACCACAAAAAAACGTTGCAGGCAAGCCCATGCTCCGAGGCTATTGCACCGATCTGCATTATTTTTTCCACATTCAGTCCGACGTGGTCCAAAATGGTACCGTTTTGCGTTTTATCCAGATTGGCTCATTCTAAGTAGACCAAATTGGACCAAAACCATCGAAACCAGTTGCAGGCAAGCCCATACTTCGAGGCTATAGAACCGATCTGCAAGATTTCTTCACCTTTCGATCCGACGTGGTCCAAAACGGTGCCGTTTTGCGTTTTATACAGATTGGTTTACTCTAAGTGGACCAAATTGGACAAAAACCACCAACTGTTGCAGGCAAGCCCATGCTCCGAGGCTATGGGACTGATCTGCGTGATTTCTTCAACATTCGATCCGGCGTGGTCCAGAACGGTGCCGTTTTGCGTTTTATCCAGATTGGTTTACTCTAAGTGGACCAAATTGGGTCAAAACAGGGGCGTAGGAACTATGTTCAAG
Organism: Chirona hameri; assembly: GCA_036785665.1. Taxonomy (NCBI): domain Eukaryota; kingdom Metazoa; phylum Arthropoda; class Thecostraca; order Balanomorpha; family Balanidae; genus Chirona; species Chirona hameri. Next base: position 75,704 of record JAXIVJ010001241.1, read on the forward strand.
TTGGGGGGGGGGGGGGGGGGGGGGGGGGGGGGGGACGGCGGGGGGCAGGAGGCATTCTGAAGTCGGTTCTTTCCATGCAACGCCCATAGGCGTAATGTTAAAATCAAAAATGTTGGGGGGCGGCTGCCCCCCCCTGTCCCCCCCCCGGCTCCTACGCCTATGGGTCAAAACCACCAAAAACCGTTGCCATTGGTATGGAGCTGTCCGCTCCGGAGCGATGCTACTGCAAACTATGAAGGTGAAAAAACCCATAAAAACTCCAATTTTTTTTGTGCATATCGCCCTATGATTACTTTTGTCTCAACGGGCTGGCATCATACTTCGTTTTACATTAGTGATTACGCTTCCACGACTCGCTATGTTAATCCAATGGGAGTTTCGGCACGTGCAAAGAAGTTAAGGTCCAAAAAAGCGAAGGAGCCCAAAAAAGCGGAGTGGTTGCACGTGCTATTCTGTAGTGGCTAACTCGAAATATTGCTGATCGGTTCATAATCGCTTGGTCACGTGATTTTGTCATATGGCACAACCTTATCTTTACAGACCTTGGTTTATACCACATATTTTTAGTATACTCCCGGTGCATCAAAATGTATCAATTATATTCTTACAAAAACATAAAAATGCTGGCGTATTGAATTCAAAGAGTGAAATAATACAAAATGAAATTCCTATTTGATTTTAATTGTTGCAAAATAGAGAGACAGACATTTCATATATCAAACATTATAGTTCATACTAAGAAACCAGCCAGGTCTGCCAGACGTTGGATTAGTTGAGTCGCGGTGGTTGCCATGGTACCAAAAGCATGTATGGCACCTCCGCTTCCGCGGGTGCGCTGATTGGCGGTATTGGCGCACCGTCAATAAAGGCGAAATCTGACTCTTATTACCGTCAGATAAGCTGAAAGTGACCCCTATTAGAAGGCGTGCAGGGTTCCATAAAACAGTTTTCTTGGGCAGAGATTTTACTCAATTTTGCCAACACGACCCCAGATATGAATAGGCAAAGCATTTGGCATCACAGTTATATGTATCATCTGCTGAGCGAGCTATTTTAGAAATGCTTGAAATTGCGACCCGAATACCACCTATTTTCCCGTAGGCCAACATGCTAAAGCCGGCTCGCTGTACAAATGGTGACGTCACGGCTCAAGTGTTGCCCGGCAAATTGACGGGGGCTGAATGAGAAGACCAGAATGGCGTTCGCCGAATCTCTATATTTATTTACTTCGATGGTATAAGTAAAACAAAATGTTTGAGATAATCAAACAATTGTGTGGCGAAGGTGTGGCGAAGGCGAAGGTTTGGGCAGTTGTGGCCGCCGCTGCTGGCGAGTGGTGTGTGCAGTGTGCAGTGAGCGAGGCGGCCCGACTATGCAGGGCGGCGGCCGGCCCGACCACACACCTCGGAGGTGCTCGGTGGTGTTATCCAGCACCAGGTTCAGCAGCTGGTCAAACCCCTTCAGGATGCCCGACGACTCGCGGCCGCCAGAGAACTTGACCCGGATCGGCTTGTCCAAGTACTTGGAGAGCTCCAGGATGGACTCCTTCTTCTTCCTCTCCTTCTGGTCGCCGCCGCCGCCCGTCTGGAAACACACACACACACACACACACACACACACACACACACACACACACACACACACACACACACACACACACACACACACACACACACACACACACACACACACACACACACACACACACGCACACACGCACACACGCACACGCACACGCACACGCACACGCACACGCACACGCACACGCACACGCACACGCACACGCGCACACGCACACGCACACGCACACACACAACCGTCAGAGGCTGAGAGCTGGGCGACGCAGGCAGCTGTCGACTTAAAGGGAGATAATCACCTTAATATGAGGTGATTAATAATACACAATATTAATATTTATGACACAATATTATATATTATATGATATTATACACAATATTATATATTATACACAATATTATGTGATTAATAATATGAGGTGACACATAAATGGAGTTAGCACCTGAAAAAGATAGACGAGGCCAAACTGTAATTTGCATTTTGCATTATAAATATTCCTACCGAAATATGTTGCCAGTTTCCAACCGATAAGCGATCCACGCTTATATCGGTCGGTACTCAGCAAGTACTCGGTAACGAATTCAGTAAATTACCCTCCCTATGCTTGACCCTGCTTGAGACCGGTGCTCACTCATGAGTCATGTGGGTGATTACCACTGCGCGTGGCACGTGCCGCGTGAGAGGTGTTGAAAGGGTTTTCTCGAAAAAAACGCTGCAACGGCTGAGCCGATTGTGTTCAAATTTGGTGTGTGGTTAGGGACCTCTCAGCCGCCACTTTCCCACAAGTCAGGGGTGGGGTGCCTCTGCATGTGCGCACGTGCACACCCCTACTCTATATCTCAGGAACGGCTGAGCCGTTTATGTCAAAATTCAGTGTGTGGTTAGGGACCTCTCAGCCGCCTCTTTCCCACTTTCCTTTTCCAAAGTCCCAAGTCAAGTCAGGGTACTTGAGGGGTCAAGTCAAGTCTTTCCCACGTCAGGGGTGGGGTGCCGCTGCACGTGCGCACCTTTTCTTTGTATCTCAGAAACTACTTGTCATATCAAGTTGAAATTCACCACACATTTCCTTCGTGCTCGCTCGTTCATTGCCCACTACAGTGCCTTACTGGTTATTTATCATGAAGGTATGCAATATGTTTTCTGCACTCTATCTTTTGTGAATATGTGCCAAAAATATGAACAATCAACAATCATTTGAAAAAGTGCATTGACATCGGCAGTTTAGGCTTGGCACCGGACGGCCGGTGCCAAGCTACGGCGACCTATTTAGTGTCAGCGATTTGTTTTCAAGTGCTCATTCAACAACATTGAACAGATTGATGCAAAAGCGCCAGATGTTGCGCTTTCCAATGGTGGAGGGAAAATACCGATCATTAATTTTCCCAAACTTCCAACTTTGAATTAGGGAATAATTTTATTTAATTCTTAAATTTAGATAACATTTTAATACCATAACGGTAGTCAAAGAAATTGTTGCTAACAAAATCAAAAGGTGATTATCTCCCTTTAAAGGGAAATATTGACCTTTTGTAATTTTTGCTGCATTATCTTATGCAACATGTATGGTATTAAAGGAAATAGTTCATCTAATACAATTTTCCCAAACACGATTTGATTATATTTTTTTAATACAATGTATTTTTATATTATCAAAAAGGCCTTATATCGCGCCGATTCAGGACAGAAGGCCGTAAATTATTATTGCTTATCAAAACTATATGCATACTCTCTAAGTCAGAGTCCTGACGTCACACAAATTTAACAAATGGTTCAGCCAATCAGATTTGAAAGTAAGGATAGACTCGCATTGGAGATGTGCCAACCGGCGGTTTGCTTGCTAGCACCATCTGCAAGCTGATTGCCTGATGGCATAGCCTCTGTCCAGGCTAGATCCAGCACCACATTCCTTCGCCAAAAAATCAAATATTCGGCTAGTCTTTTCAGTGAAAACTTGCAGATAGGGGTTTCCCAACATGGGCTACAAAACTGCTTTCTCAGTTTAAAACTATTTTTGCAGTATCATAAAAGAAGTTATCTACATTTTTTTTCTCAGTTCGAAATACTTTTTTATCAATTAAGTCTGAATAATTTGAGTGAATTAATTTTCAATGTCAGGTTTTGAGCTAAGCAGAGCTTGTTGCACAGGCCCTGACACAACCATCAGACCTTGCAATTAACAGTAACTGGCATAATTTAGAAGTGAAAGTTTTGCATACACAAACATACCTGGACATTTAGGACAAGGTCTGCCCACCCTCTGACGTCACCTGACCTGTTCATGTGCAACGAGTGCGACCCCTGCCACATGCCATAATAGTCAGGGACAAATAGCGAGTGCCGAAGTGACTTGAACCCGGCCTGCCACACTGAGTGAGGTCTACCATCCCAGCGCTCTACCGTCTGAGCTACAGGGGCGAACAAGTCAATGCTGGTTAAACTTGGGAACTTGATAGCTTTATTGGTTTCTGATCTATTGCTATTGCCAATGGTTGCTAGAAGAATGTCTACGCCAGTCAATGTTGGGTTACGTACCATACACCAGCAACAATCAATAAAAGGTGTCTGGATATAGATTAGCTATTACCCTTGCACCACACATTTCACTAATGATGATGCTTTGCGACTGTGTTACGAATATCTTCGCAAATGTCTGGCGCGAAAAAAAAAATACATGATGGCTGGTTGATAGGAAAGTTAGAAATGTGGATGAACAAAAAATCACAGTTACATACTGTTGATTTTCCTGGTATCTTTTGTATTGTAGTATGATACATTATAAGCTACGTTTACTGAAAAATAACGTAATCGGTAACATAACAAAATATATTGTAACATAATTTGGTAGTGTAGCTTTGGCCTAAAAACCATATGTAGCGTAGCGTAATTCTGAAGTGTAGGCAATCACTGCCTACCAGTACCCCCTCATGTGGGGTTTGGCGCCCTCTTGAGTTTGCCCCCCACACTTGACAAATATATAAATGTCACTGGCCCCATAGTCTAAATCCACACCTGTAGACACATGCCCCCAAAAACACCCCAATTGTTATGTTAACTACTCTAGTGTGCATACAACAATAATTGCAGGGCCCTTCTTGTTCTAGGCCATAATTTACGGATTTCCCACATGAGTCCCATCCCAATTAGTACCTAGGCCCAATTGGACCCCACAATTCAAATTGTATTTCAGCATTATGCCTTACCGTGGAAGCCATGGTTATATCCCTATAATTTTTTAACACCACGGTAACTAAACCACTATTTCAATATCTCATTCCGCCATGTGACAGGGAAGACCGCTCCGCGCCTTAACCACTGAAGTCTAGGGGGGTGTCATGGCTATCTCCGTAACGTGTCCACCCTGTCCCATGGCGTCACTTTCCAGCTCGATTTCCACCAATGGGGTGGCCGAATCGGGAGAAGCGTATTTCCTTTCGTAGACCGTCTCGTGGCACTTCTCGGTCTACCAAAAGAATTACGCCTTCGACCGGCGCGGCCGCCATGGTTATTTACGGTGGCGCATTCGTCACCCAACGATCTTCAACATAATTATAGGTGAAACAAGTGTAATTCAGATGTAAACATGCTTTCACCTGATAGATACTACTACAAAGTATCCTCAAGTCACCTTACTTCATCAACAACCAGGTAAAATAATACACAATTCGCACCGAAAACAGCATCCAGCGACAGTTCCCCTTGGCCAAAATCCAAACATTGCCTTATATGGGCATGGGCCTCGCTCGGTTGCATGCCTCGCTTTGACATCGTCTAGCGGCTCACTCTTGCAATTTAGGAGAAAATGTCCCAAAGTAAGCTGTAGAAGACGTTTCAATATATCATTTAGTGCTCAATTAATTCCTCTGGCACCTAAGGTATGTAAATGGTAGGACGCGAAAGTAGGCCGATTTAACACTATTTGAATAGGGAGCGTGTGACGTCACGTGCCCGTGACATCACGCATTTCGCTGCCTACCCCGGACGGGTCTACCTAGTCTCCATGGCCTTGACTGAACTCTATAACATGGAACGCGTATTCAGGGTGATAGAGGACCGCGTATTAGCCGGAAGACTGGTTTAATGCCGGTCGCCATCTTGCCGGTACCAAAAAGGCGGCCGGGCGCGCGGAAATAGTTCACCTTGGAACTTTTTTACCAAACACGATTTTATTATATTTGTTAATACAATTTATTTTTATATTGTCAAAAATTACCTTATATCGCGCCGATTAAGGAGATAAGGTCGTAAATTTGTATTGTTTATCAAAACTATATGCATACTCTCCGAGTCAGAGTCCTGACGTCACGCGAATGTAAAAAATGGTTCAGCCAATCAGATTCGAAAGTAGTCATAAAGACATAAAGACATAAAAGAAAAGTGCAACAAAGAGCCTCTTGGGCCCATCCGAGGTTGCACCCCCCCCCCCCCCCCCCACCAGTCTCGCCCCTTCAAATCACCTTACTCTACCTGCATAAAAGAAGGCTAATCCCACGAGTATTTATGAACTAATCCCTTCTCTGTAAAGTATTTATCTAATCTAATTTTGAAGGAAGCAAGTGTCACTGCATCAGCGACATCCCCTGGTAGCATATTCCAATGTCCTACAACCCTTCTACTGAAAAATGACTGTCGTAGCCTAGTCCTACTTTGTTTCATAATGAGTTTATGCTGATGACCTCTACCTCGATTTTCCCTATTGAACTCAAACATACCCTTTAAATATCCAGAATGCTGACTATTTACAAATTTGAAGACTTCAATTAGATCTCCTCTTAGCCTTCTATATCTAAGTGAAAACATACCCAATTTCCTTAATCTATCTTCATAAGGTAAACTACCAAGACAATTAATCATTTTTGTTGCCCTTTTTTGAACTCTTTCTAACAACCAGCAATCTTTCTCATATGTTGGAGACCAGGCTTGTACACAATACTCCAAATGTGGTCTAACGTATGCACAATACAGTTTTGTTATTACCTTTTCACTCTTGTAGGAAACATTTCTGTTAATGGCCCCTAGCATTCTAAGTGCCTTTTTCCTAGCTTCTACAACCTGGTCTGACGCTGATAGTCTATTGTTTACCACGACACCTAAATCTCTTTCCTTTTCAATCTGCTCCATTTTCTGCCCACCCATTTCATACCTATGTTTACTGCTAACTTTCGTAAGGATAGACTCGCATTGGAGATGTGCCAACCGGCGGCCGACGTTCGCTTGCTAGCACCAGCTGCAAGCTAATTGGCTGATGGTATAGCCTCTGCCCGGACTAGAACCAGTACAACATTCTTTCGCCAGCACCGCATTCCTTCGCCAAAAAATCAAATATATTCGGCTGGAAAGTCTTTTCAGTCAAGAAAACTTGCAGATAGGGGTTTCTCAACACGGGCTACAAAACTGCTATCTCAGTTTAAAACTAATGTTGAAGGTGAACTATTTCCCTTAAATAATATAACAACTGATTTACGCCAGGCGCTCGCTGCCCTGCGGAACTACCGGGGGGATGGGGGGGGGGGGGGGTCTCGTAGACAACTGACGTTCGTTTTCCGGGTGTGGTAGGGAACAATTGTTATAACATAATCGAACCTGACCTAATCTTTACAGTAATTACGGGGGGGGGGGAATTTTCCCCTGCCGAATTTTCTCTATAACTCAAAAACCATAATATATATCGACATGAAGCTTACACTACTTTATGCTGCATCAATTATACGTTTTCTTATACAATTTATCTGAAATTCATGTAATACTTTAGGAGATAATGACGTTTCAATGCCGCAGCGCCGCGAGCGCCTGGCGTAAATCAGTTGTCCGATCTATATACGCCGCAGGACCGCCCGGAAAATTTTCCGGCGCGGCCGGAAATAGTTCACCTTAACAACCGAAAGCATGTCTTCGTCGCTCGATGTTGCCACCTTCACCCGCTCCCATGTCACTGAGGTGCACTCGAGCGCACCGACTGCTGCTTCCCATAGTGGCAAGTCGGCACTGAGAGCCACTTGACTGGGTTGAGCGAGCCGCACGCCCGCCATTAGTGCTTGTGTAGGTGGCACCTCTGCCGCTGCGACGGCAGCGCCACCTGTCCTGTTTTGGCACTGGTGCTTCTATCGCCGCCGCTAGGATCGCTAGCGGCCCGCATAGTGTCAAATAATGTATGTATAAAGGTATATATCATTCTTGTCATGTTATTCATTATTCAAACTTTACTTATTTAAATTATCATATGTCAATTACTTATCATCTTCATTATAAACCACATGTTAAAATCTCATCTAAATATGTTTCACTGTGACAATGTTCAGCCTTCCGTTTGACGCCGTCATCGCGACCGGACGCGCCCGCTCTTGCTCCGAATACATTCAGTACAAATCCCAACCAACCGTGTTGACGCGAGTGATAGTACGGCGAGTACTACACTTGCAGGCGCTGGAGTGGTCCGTCGATGATCGGTGCGGCAGCGTCGTGCATCTGCTGTGTACCTGCAGGGTATCTCGAGGCTGCATCAGCCGCCGTGTTCTTCACGCCGGGGATGAAGGTGACCTTGAAGCGGTAGCGGAGTGTTTTTTCTTTCAGACTGCGCAGCCTTGCGTTCGGGATGTCTTCCAGCGATCTATCGCCCAGAATCTTAAGAAGTGGCTTGTGATCCACGGCAACCGTCAGTTTGTCGCAACCGAGTACGAAGAAACGAGCTTCCGCGACCGCCAGTGCCTCACCTTCGATCGGCTTGTACCGTGATTCTGCTGGGTTGGTGAACCGACTCCCAATCAGCGTGATTTTCCATCCAGTCTTGCAGCAGAATGGTTCTTCACCTGCACAATTGCAGTGTTTCTGGAACAGCCAGAAGCCTATCCCGCTCTTCGACCAGTCGGTAGCCAAGTAGGTCGGCCTGTTTGGCTCGAAGATGCGGATACCTTCCTGGATTTCCTCAATGATCACCTTCTTTGACTCTTCGAAGAGCATGTTGAGATGCTCGTCCCACTGGAATGGGGTGCTCGGCTTCAGCAGGTCACGGAATGGGCGCATGCGATCAGCCATACTGAAGGCGTAGCTCACCTGGTTGACTACACCAAACCAGGCTCTCACGTCTGTTATGTTCCGCGGTGTGAGGAACTCTTCGATGACCTTCAGGTACTTGGCGCACGGTCTCACTGAGTCCCGAGTGATCTCGAAGCCGGCATAGTGGACAGTGTCGCTTGCGAATACGAATTTCTCGGGGTTCAACGTGATGCCACTTGTTCCCGTGACTTCCAGCCACTCGACGGCCTGCCAGAAGGCGTCTTCGATCGTGTCTGCCCAGAGGAGTGCATCGTCCACGCACTTGGTGTAGCAGGTGTGAGACAGCTTGCCGTCGGCGATGATCTCGTCGTAACGCCTGGTGTAGCCCTCGCCAGAGGCCAGATATCCTTGCGGTGCGACTCGGTATCGGTAGCGGCCCCAGGGCGTTACGAACGTTGTCAGGTGACGGTCATCCGAGTGGAGGGGCACGTTATGATATCCGTTCCAGGCGTCGCAGACTGTCTTCTTTGTGTTGGCTGGCACGGAGCGCGCCTGATGAAACGGTGAACTCGTGTGGTACGTCTCCCTCCTCGCGTGGCGGTTGAGCGTCTGTAAGTCGACCGTCCGTCTAGGTGTTCCATCCTTCTTAGCCGTCACCACCATACGATGACACCAAGTTACTGGTTCCCCGACAGGCACCGGTTCGATGACGCCGAGCCGGACGTTTCTGTCTAGGGCCGCCTTCACCTGGTCTCGCCAATGGATGGGGACTGGGATCGCCTTGTGACACGCCGTCGGTGTCGCGTCCTCATCCATCATCATGCGCAGAGGTGGGCCGTCCATCATCGGCAGTGATTGGTGCTCACATGTGTTGAATGTGCTACTGCCGTAGTAGTCGACCAGCCACTGTTGTAGCCGCTCTCGGTTCTCTTCAGTGGGTGGGAACGACAGTTTCTCGGGGCGCGACGGCGGGAGCTGACGCTTCGGGCAGTCGCACTCGACGTCGTCATCGTCAGCCGGCCTCAGGCTCGGCGCCGGCTCGCCCGTAGCATGGCGATCTGCGTCGCACGCGGTGTCGCCACCGTCACACGCAATATGGTGACTCGCGTCGTGAGCAGAGTAGCCACCGTCTGTCGGCCCCCCGCTGATCGTGGGCTCGCACGTGGCGTCGTCGTCTACTCTGGGGACTTGACCGCTCTGTGGTTCTGGTTGCTGGATCTTCATCTTCAAGGCCAGCGAAGGCCTCGCCGACAGTTGGGAAGTCCCGCGAGATGAGCCCGAGTGCTACACAGCCCTCACGACTCAGGTAGATCTTGCTGGTGCTGTTGGTCACATAGACAAGCTGCCTGGTTTGCAACTCCCTCCCACCAGGGTCCCGACCGTGGAACCGCAGCACAGCGGCGCCCAGTATGTGCAGAGGTCTCTCATTGGCAGCGTGCATTCGCATTCGAACAGGGATGAGGTCCTGCGGCCGGATCCCCAGACGGCGCACAGCCTGTACGCCAGCCAGGGACGACTGACATCCTGTGTCTGCCATCACCGGAAGGGTTGAGCCTCTACTCTAGTGCTGGCTGGCAGGAAGCCGAGAGCCTTGTAGTCTTCGCGCGCGGCAGTGATGTGGAGGTCGACGTAAGGTTGTGGGAGTGATGACTTCCTCGTCCAACAGTCTTGGAGGTGGTCGTAAAGATGGTGTTCGAGCATCACGGTACTGCGACTGTCGGTGTGGCTGCTGGTGTCCCCAAGGTTGGAAGCGGAACATAGCTCCTCGAATATGGCTCCTTCCTCCATCTCAGATACACCTTCTTGCGCCCGACAGACGGCCTTGAAGTGGTGCGGTTTTGTGCACTGTGAGCATGTCCTCCCGAATGCTGGGCACGCATTCTTCCTGACTGAGACGGCGGGGCCTTCTTGCCATGCCCCCTCCTGCCACAGTAGGAGCAGTATTCTTCAGAGGTGGGTGGCTGGGACGGGGCCGGTCCCCTGGCTGGAGGGTTCTTTGTCGGCGTTTGGCTGCTTGGGCGTTTAGCCTGTGCTGGGTCGCTTGGACGCCTGGACGCCTGTCTGTACGAGCTGCTGCGTGTGGCGTGGGCACCCTGAACGTGCAACAGTTTGCTCGCCGACCGCTTGCCGGCCTCCTTGGATTCGACCAGGCTGAAGACTTCCTCGAGAGACATCGCTTGGTTCTTGTCACCAAGGACATCGAGCTGGATCTCTTGATCAGCTAGCCCCTGCACCAGCACATCCCGAAGGACCTCGTCAGAATAGTCCACAGGGGCCTGGCAGGCAGGGCAGCTGAGGCTGAACTTGCAGGTGCTGGCCTGTCCCTTTATACGGGCGCCGTAGCCCCGAACGGGTTCATCAGATTCTTGGTGCATCTGGTGAAGGGAGAATCTGGCCACCATTGGGTTTTCCTCCCTAACTGCAAGTCGTCGAATGGCGGAGAGGACTTGGGCCTCAGACTGGGTCGTGAGCTTGCCTCCCGCGGCGCGGGTCAGGTCTCGCCGAAGCTCGTCGTCGCAGCATTCCAGCAGTTGGAGAACCCGATCGGTGTCAGGCAGTTTGGTGGCCTGGGTGAATTCGCTCCATCGCGTTTCGAAGTAGAGCCAATCTTCACTTGTTCTTCCGATGGAGATGGTAGGCCGCCGGAACTTTTCAACTGCTGCACTGGCTCCAGTGGTATGGGTCAGTGCAGGAGCATGGCGGGCTCTCTCATGCATCTCGAGTAGCTTCAGGGCCTGGTCCACGGATGCCCCCGCTGCAGTCACGTATGTGCACTCCGGTGCATACGAGCATGGCAGATTGGTGAATGACATGCTGTGGCTCCTGGTATCACTGTAGTGCTATCATCATAGATAGGAGTGCGTCCATTTGATTGTCCCGTTGATAAAGAGGCAGTTGATCCTCTATCGTTTATTTGAACGAGAACAAGAACAATGATGATAGCACTGCAAAATAAGGAAATCATATTAGTAATCACATTACTCTCTAATTAGTTTTAAACTGAGATAGCAGTTTGTAGCCCGTGTTGGGAAACCCCTATCTGCAAGTTTTCTTGACTGAAAAGACTTTCCACCCGAAAATATTTGATTGTTTGGCGAAGGAATGCGGTGCTGGCGAAATCATGTTGTACTGGTTCTAGCCCGGGCAGAGGCTATACCGTCAGCGTGTCGCCTTCCATCGTCGTTATAACGACGCGACGCGGCGTCAACCGACTACAGCGCCCTTCATGCACGATGTTGTCCGTACAACCGGTGTCAACCAGCACATCACACGGTTGGCCATCCATCGCCATCTGCAGCACTGGAAGCGCCCTTCTCGGTGCTCGGGAGCTGGCGCTGGCGCTGAAACACCGCCCCCAGGGCCGTTTCCCGGACAGGCCGCCGCGAAGTGACTAGGCTTGCCGCACGTCCAGCAGCAGCGCTCGCGCTCGCGCTGGAGCCGCGGGCCGCGTGCCGGCTGGCCGCGAGCGTTCTGGCAGTGAGCCAAGACTCCGCTGCGCGCCGTCGCCGCCGCCGCCGCCGCCGTCCGACTCGCTGCTCATTCTAGACGGCGCGAGCTCGCGCCACAACGCCCGCCAGATCCAGCGCCTCATGGGCGGTGCCCATATGGACCAACAGAGATGGGAACGTTGGAAAACGGGAGAAAGCGGCGGTCTGGTGACTTTTGCGGAAGGATTGAACATCGCTAGATTTGGCAACACCGTCAACATTCAAATTTCGATCTGGCAACATGGGGCGATATCGTCAAGGGATCGTACGAAAACTCCGATTTCGACAAATGCGGCGCGGTTGGAACTGGAAGAGTATATCGATAAGGATAGGCTATCGGTACATTTGTCCTTTTTTCGTCATCTTTGGTGGCCCAAAATAAGCAAAAAGGAAGCTTTTGGTGGCCCAAAATGAACAAAAAGGAAGCTTTGGTCTTCTTTTGCTTTTGGAGTGTGGTGACTCGGTGAGGGCGATGAAAATGGTCGATATGAATCATGTTGCTGGTTGGGCATCGGCTGCAACGGCAGACTACCACATTCAGGCAGCCTATCACACCTGCAGAGAGGCTGGCATTGACTGTGAGGTGAGTAACCAACCTATCATTAATGAATTGATGTACAAGTTAAGGGACTCCATCAACTATGTAACACATTTTGTCAATTTTGCCCTCCGTTCGTTGTTTCCATTCATGGGTGGTCTGAAGCTATAATCAGTGATCCTGGTATAAGATACAATTTAAACAAATAACTAGATGTGGATTGCTATTAAGTGTGACAATATTTGTGGTTCTCTTTCTATGCAGGTACCTGGCAAGTGGCCAGAGCCAGCAGGATATAGCAAGGTCCTTCCGGGTTGGACGAGCCACACCAAGCAATATCATCAAGGTCTGTGCGTTGGGATGAGCTGGCAACGAATGAGATGAAGCCGCCAACGCAGGAAGGATGGCTGGCCATTGCTAAAGAGTGGGGAGAGGTGGCACTGCCACACCGCTTGGGTATGTAAACACATGTTTCCTGCCCAGTGCCATGTTGTAACAAAGGTTGATTTTCACCCTGTTTATAAAGTCTTGGAATAGGTGTTGTAATTTTACATTGATAGCTGTACCTGGCTGGTGGCTGAGCAGTACGCTGAGCGGTACGGTGAGCTGTACGGCATACACTGAGCAGTACGCTGAACAGTATGCTGAGCTGTGTGCTGAGCTGTACAGTGAGCTGTATGCTGAGCCCAAAACCTTGGAATTTTTGCAATTTTATGGACTTTTGGGGTAAAACAAATCATGAATCTCTTCATTTTTTGTTCTTGGAATTTAGCGTACACTGAGCTTTGCGCTGAGCTGTACAGTGAGCTGTATGCTGAGCGAACCTTGGAATTTTTGCCATTTTATGGACTTTTTGGGTAAAACAAATCATGAATCTCTTAATTTTTTGTTCTTGGAATTTAGCATACACTGAGCGTACACTGAGCAGTACACTGAGCAGTACACTGAGCAGTACGCTGAGCGTGTACGCTGAACAGTATGCTGAGCTGTGCGCTGAGCTGTACAGTGAGCTGTATGCTGAGCCAACCTTGGAATTTTGGCCATTTTATGGACTTTTGGGGTAAAGCAAATCATGAATCTCTTAATTTTTTGTTCTTGGAATTTAGCATACACTGAGCGTACACTGAGCAGTCGCTGAACAGTACGCTGAACAGTATGCTGAGCTTTGCGCTGAGCTGTACAGTGAGCTGTATGCTGAGCCAACCTTGGAATTTTGGCCATTTTCTGGACTTTTGGGGTAAAACAAATAATGAATCTCTTCATTTTTGGTTCTTGGAATTTGCTCTTTTCACCTGATCTAACCAACATTGTAGCGAAAAGAAAATTACATTTTCCTCAAGGATTTAATATCTATTACAAATCAGGAATTTTTACTTTCCAAGTACCATTCCAGTCTGATGGTACCAGTCCAGTGGTACCAATGACCAGTCTGATGTTCATAGCGCAGGTGTAGTAACCTATTTCATACTATATCTAATAGCATTGTGCTGTATCTGGTTTCAGGTGCGATAGATGGCAGGCACATCAATGTCCACCGACTCGCTGTCCTACATCGGCCCGGACGACGTGGATGTCGAGCATGACGGCCAGTTGCGAAGAGGCGCGTGACGGTTGCAGTCGGAGGCAGCTGGCGCGCTCGGGTGCCCCCCGACGGCTCGGCTCCAACAACACTGCTCTGGACTCTATGGCGCTGAGGGATCAATTCGCGGATTAGTTATCGTCACCGGAGGGGGCAGTACCCTGGCAGGATCCCGTGGTCCGTCGCGGTGAGCTGGGCATTTCAGAGTGATGTCAAAAGTCGGAGTGACCTAGCTGGCGCTGAAGCTGCTGCCGTCTGTGGTCTTCTCAAATCGGGATGGGCGCTACGCCGTTGTGACTGTGCATGACTGTGCCGCCGGCGGCGGCGCGTGGTCGAGTACAGCGGCAGCGCTGAGGTCGGCTGCTGGTTCGACAGCGCTCGGCGCCCGCGTGCCGCCACCGGCTGTCGGTGCAGCCAGCCTGGCTCCACTGCCGCGAGCAGGCCTGTCACGTGCTGAAGCTGGGACTTGCTGCTGATGGCTAGGACTGGTTTTGCTAATTGTTCGTACCTGAGTAGATGACGTTGAGTAGCGTCGAACGTTGCATTACGGCATGAATGCGTGAAATCGTGTTATCGTTTTGAAGACTCGGAGGGCAGGAGTTTGCTCGCTAACACAATAAATGCGTTGATGTTATGGAAAAGTGTTTATTGAGCATACAAACAGGGCACAGCACAACAACGATCAATGCACTGGATTATCAGTGAACGGAAAGACTCACTAACTGGGTATCTTGGCAGTAATAAGCTCGCATGAATAAGTCCTCCTGAATCTCGCACTCACGCTGGGGCGCGCCTTGCGCCATTCATATTTGTGTGTACCATTTCAATTTGGAGTTCATCCTGCTCTTCATCATCTGAAAACAAGTGGGTGGGAACTGGTGTAAGGTATTGAAATGCACATTAATTGGGGGGGGGGGGGAGTAACAGTTTGAAAACGGCAAATTGTTGATGAAAATGTAGCATGAAGTGAAAAGTGTGACCTGTTTTAATGAAGTTGCCTTGCAATATCAATATCAGACAGTGTACATTGATTCGACACTGATTGAATCAATTGGAATCGTTCAATCAAAATTATTGATCCACGACCAGATCTTTTGATTCGTGAATTGTGATTGAATCAAAACCCACATCAAATCAAGGCTGATTGAATCAAAATATTTAACGATTCTTAACAATACAAGTACACTGGTAAATTGTGCAAATACATGCAGTTCCAGTGGCTACATTCATTTATACTAAAATACTATTTCTGTAACAATGTTTTAACGATCATATATAGGAATGTTAATATTTGTATTGATTTGACATAAATTCACACCATATATTTAAATGTTGAATCAAACGTGAATCGATTAAAATATTTGTTTTGATTCTTTGAATTGGAAGGAATCAATTCTCAAAATTGTATCTGTGAATCAAACAGTGATTGAATCATTCAAATTCCTAAATGAATCATGATTGAATCATTCTAAAAAAGTTGAATCAATAACCAGTCTGAATTTATATTATTAACCTATAGGTAAATGATATTAAAATAATCAAATTGAGCCTGAGCCATTGGAATAGCATCAGGATTCTGATTCATCAGAAGCAAATGTTTGGCTTCAACCATATTCAAATTTGAATTAACCTTCAACATTCAAATCAAACTCAAATAACCAAATGTACCCACCTCGATTATGTAGAAGAAAATACAAACAGGAAACTTCACTTCCAACAGCAGGACAGATGGAACCGACAATAACGGACAAGAAAGTTCAACATTGTCCAACTTCTGCGCACCTCTCCACGTTCTGCATAAGCGAACAAAATGGTGTGAGAGCGTCACCAAACCGCACGAAAACGCGTCAAATCGCCGGTGCCCATATCCACCGCCAGAAGTCGTAAAGTGTCATGGGCGGTGCCCATATGGACCAACAGAGATGGGAACGTTGGAAAACGGGAGAAAGCGGCGGTCTGGTGACTTTTGCGGAAGGATTGAACATCGCTAGATTTGGCAACACCGTCAACATTCAAATTTCGATCTGGCAACATGGGGCGATATCGTCAAGGGATCGTACGAAAACTCCGATTTCGACAAATGCGGCGCGGTTGGAACTGGAAGAGTATATCGATAAGGATAGGCTATCGGGACATATGTCCTTTTTTCGTCATCTTTGGTGGCCCAAAATAAGCAAAAAGGAAGCTTTTGGTGGCCCAAAATGAACAAAAAGGAAGCTTTGGTCTCCTTTTGCTTTTGGAGTGTGGTGACTCGTGAGGGCGATGAAAATGGTCGAGATGAATCATGTTGCTGGTTGGGCATCGGCTGCAACGGCAGACTACCACATTCAGGCAGCCTATCACACCTGCAGAGAGGCTGGTATTGACTGAGGTGAGTAACCAACCTATCATTAATGAATTGATGTACAAGTTAAGAGACTCCATCAACTATGTAACACATTTTGTCAATTTTGCCCTCCGTTCGTTGTTTCCATTCATGGGTGGTCTGAAGCTATAATCAGTGATCCTGGTATAAGATACAATTTAAACAAATAACTAGATGTGGATTGCTATTAAGTGTGACAATATTTGTGGTTCTCTTTCTATGCAGGTACCTGGCAAGTGGCCAGAGCCAGCAGGATATAGCAAGGTCCTTCCGGGTTGGACGAGCCACACCAAGCAATATCATCAAGGTCTGTGCGTTGGGATGAGCTGGCAACGAATGAGATGAAGCCGCCAACGCAGGAAGGCTGGCTGGCCATTGCTAAAGAGTGGGGAGAGGTGGCACTGCCACACCGCTTGGGTATGTAAACACATGTTTCCTGCCCAGTGCCATGTTGTAACAAAGGTTGATTTTCACCCTGTTTATAAAGTCTTGGAATAGGTGTTGTAATTTTACATTGATAGCTGTACCTGGCTGGTGGCTGAGCAGTACGCTGAGCGGTACGGTGAGCTGTACGGCATACACTGAGCAGTATGCTGAACAGTATGCTGAGCTTTGCGCTGAGCTGTGCGCTGAGCTGTGTGCTGAGCTGTACAGTGGGCTGTATGCTGAGCCAAAACCTTGGAATTTTTGCAATTTTATGGACTTTTGGGGTAAAACAAATCATGAATCTCTTCATTTTTTGTTCTTGGAATTTAGCGTACACTGAGCTTTGCGCTGAGCTCTACAGTGAGCTGTATGCTGAGCGAACCTTGGAATTTTTGCCATTTTATGGACTTTTGGGGTAAAACAAATCATGAATCTCTTAATTTTTTGTTCTTGGAATTTAGCATACACTGAGCGTACACTGAGCAGTACATTGAGCAGTACGCTGAGCGTGTATGCTGAACAGTATGCTGAGCTGTGCGCTGAGCTGTGTGCTGAGCTGTATGCTGAGCCAACCTTGGAATTTTGGCCATTTTATGGACTTTTGGGGTAAAGCAAATCATGAATCTCTTCATTTTTTGTTCTTGGAATTTAGCATACACTGAGCGTACACTGAGCAGTCGCTGAACAGTACGCTGAACAGTATGCTGAGCTTTGCGCTGAGCTGTACAGTGAGCTGTGCGCTGAGCTGTACAGTGAGCTGTATGCTGAGCCAACCTTGGAATTTTGGCCATTTTCTGGACTTTTGGGGTAAAACAAATAATGAATCTCTTCATTTTTGGTTCTTGGAATTTGCTCTTTTCACCTGATCTAACCAACATTGTAGTGAAAAGAAAATTACATTTTCCTCAAGGATTTAATATCTATTACAAATCAGGAATTTTTACTTTCCAAGTACCAATCCAGTCTGATGGTACCAGTCCAGTGGTACCAATGACCAGTCTGATGTTTATAGCGCAGGCGTAGTAACATATTTCATACTATATCTAATAGCATTGTGCTGTATCTGGTTTCAGGTGCGATAGATGGCAGGCACATCAATGTCCACCGACTCGCTGTCCTACATCGGCCCGGACGACGTGGATGTCGAGCACGACGGCCAGTTGCGAAGAGGCGCGTGACGGTTGCAGTCAGAGGCAGCTGGCGCGCTCGGGTGCCCCCCGACGGCTCGGCTCCAACAACACTGCTCTGGACTCTATGGCGCTGAGGGATCGATTCGCGGATTAGTTATCGTCACCGGAGGGAGCAGTACCCTGGCAGGATCCCGTGGTCCGTCGCGGTGAGCTGGGCATTTCAGAGTGATGTCAAAAGTCGGAGTGACCTAGCTGGCGCTGAAGCTGCTGCCGTCTGTGGTCTTCTCAAATCGGGATGGGCGCTACGCCGTTGTGACTGTGCATGACTGTGCCGCCGGCGGCGTTGCGCGGTCGAGTACAGCGGCAGCGCTGAGGTCGGCTGCTGGTTCGACAGCGCTCGGCGCCCGCGTGCCGCCACCGGCCGTCGGTGCAGCCAGCCTGGCTCCACTGCCGCGAGCAGGCCTGTCACGTGCTGAAGCTGGGACTTGCTGCTGATGGCTAGGACTGGTTTTGCTAATTGTTCGTACCTGTGTAGATGACGTTGAGTAGCGTCGAACGTTGCATTACGGCATGAATGCGTGAAATCGTGTTATCGTTTTGAAGACTTAGAGGGCAGGAGTTTGCTCGCTAACACAATAAATGCGTTGATGTTATGGAAAAGTGTTTATTGAGCGTACAAACAGGGCACAGCACAACAACGATCAATGCACTGGATTATCAGTGAACGGAAAGACTCACTAACTGGGTATCTTGGCAGTAATAAGCTTGCATGAATAAGTCCTGAATCTCGCGCTGGGGCGCGCCTTGCGCCATTCATATTTGTGTGTGTACCATTTCAATTTGGAGTTCATCCTGCTCTTCATCATCTGAAAACAAGTGGGTGGGAACTGGTGTAAGGTATTGAAATGCACATTAATTGGGGGGGGGGGGGGGGGGGGTAACAGTTTGAAAACGGCAAATTGTTGATGAAAATGTAGCATGAAGTGAAAAGTGTGACCTGTTTTAATGAAGTTGCCTTGCAATATCAATATCAGACAGTGTATTGATTCGACACTGATTGAATCGATTGGAATCGTTCAATCAAAATGATTGATCCACGACCAGATCTTTTGATTCGTGAATCGTGATTGAATCAAAACCCACATCAAATCAAGGCTGATTGAATCAAAATATTTAACGATTTATAACAATACAAGTACACTGGTAAATTGTGCAAATACATGCAGTCCCAGTGGCTACATTCATTTATACTAAAAATACTATTTCTGTAACAATGTTTTAATGATCATATATAGGAATGTTAATATTTGTATTGATTTGACAAATTCACATCATATATTTAAATGTTGAATCAAACGTGAATCGATTAAAATATTTGTTTTGATTCTTTGAATCGGAAGGAATAAATTCTCAAAATTGTATCTGTGAATAAAACAGTGATCAAATCATTTAAATTCCTAAATGAATCATGATTGAATCATTCTAAAAAAGTTGAATCAATAACCAGTCTGAATTTATATCATTAACCTATAGGTAAATGATATTAAAATAATCAAATTGAGCCTGAGCCATTGGAATAGCATCAGGATTCTGATTCATCAGAAGCAAATGTTTGGCTTCAACCATATTCAAATTTGAATTAACCTTCAACATTCAAATCAAACTCAAATAACCAAATGTACTCACCTCGATTATGTAGAAGAAAATACAAACAGGAAACTTCACTTCCAACAGCAGGACAGATGGAACCGACAATAACGGACAAGAAAGTTCAACATTGTCCAACTTCTGCGCACCTCTCCACGTTCTGCATACGCGAACAAAATGGTGTGAGAACGTCACCAAACCGCACGAAAACGCCACCCCGAAAACGCGTCAAATCGCCGGTGCCCATATCCACCGCCAGAAGTCGTAAAGTGTCAGCTGACTGCGCTTCGGTTATCCGCCGCTCTCTCCCGTTTCCGCGCGTTTGCTCACGTTACGACATCTAGCGGTCCATATGGGCACCGCACATCAGCTGACTGCGCTTCGGTTATCCGCCGCTCTCTCCCGTTTCCGCGCGTTTGCTCACGTTACGACATCTAGCGGTCCATATGGGCACCGCACATCAGCGTGAGAGCCGGCGTGGATCACCTGGCGCACGTCCTCAGGGAGGCCAGCGACGAAGGCGCAGGTGAGTGCGCAGTCCGGCACACCGCCGAAGAGAGTCGCCAGCCGCTTCAGGTCAGCCAAATAAACATCAGCAGACTCACTTGGCTGAAGACGCCTGCTTGAAAACGCATCATACGCCGCGTACTGATCGAGCGCAAATGCTGCGAACAGGGCAGTTCGCACGGCATCCAGCTCAAGCCGCGTTCCTCAGCTGGCAGCTGCGACCCTACGGCAAATGTTCCGCCGGTTAGACGCAGTGGAAGGACTGTGACAGCTGCAACTCCACGATGCTCACACAGCAGCTCGGCCCGCGACCACCACTCGACCACGTCGGTCGTACCATCGAACTCCGCGATGATTCGGGCGTCGAATGCAACCGGCGGAACTGGGACTGCTGGCACCACATCGTCCCCAGGCATTTAACATGCCTGGGGACGATGTGGTGCCAGCAGTCCCAGTTCCGCCGGTTGCATTCGACGCCCGAATCATCGCGGAGTTCGATGGTAGTCGAAAGCCGAAATAGTTTGTGTTCGAATCAAGACAGTTCAAAGGTCCGAATTATATTAGATGTCGTTTTCCCAGCTCTGCACGCAGCGCCACGCCCTCACATGACGCGCGTTCCCACTCGACTCCCCGACCCAGCCGGATCCCACCCAGCGGCCGCCGACAACTTCCGGCTCGTGCTACAGCGTACGCACGTGTTTGTGTAGTGCCTTCGCTCTGGCTGGGGGCCACCGCCGCTGCGACGGCAGCGCCGCCAACAGGCATAAATATGTATTATGTATATATTTAATGTATTTCTTCGCTTTCAGTAATTCTCCACCGCAAATGTTCTTCGTTTAAAATAGCATAGTCTAATATTCATTATCCTCGTAATCTATCATTCGTTTCCACTTCTCTTATAATATGTTCTTATTCAGGCCGCGTGCTTTTCCATCCTTCTTCCGGCCGCGTCCCTCGTCTCAGACGCACGTGCATGTCGTGTGCTCTTGAAAATATCAGTTAGCAGACGCCACATCCGTATGTGTTTATAACGCTGAACAACGACGAACGTTAGCACACAACTCGCGCTAAATTTGCGCCGGGCACCTTCGCGCAGGGCCGATGAACGATTCTCAATACAGCCAAACAGGATGAAGTCGGTTTCTTTTCGTTCATTTTCAAAGAGTTGGCACAGAACCAGAACTGAAGCTCACAGATAGTGAGCTCCAGACGCAATTTGAGATCGGTAAGACCCGGCCTGTCAGAGATCGCGCAGTCAAGATGCATGGTTTCGTCAGCGTAGGAGATGAGGTGGCCATGCGTCAGATGGCCATAGAGGTAGTTTGTGAACAGAATGAACAGGATTGGACCGATGATCGAGCCCAGGGGCACACAGCACGCCATCGACAGGTACACGCGTTCGCCCCGAACCGCCTGCCGCCGGTTGCTCAGGTAGCTCCTGAACCAGGCCACGTCCAGCACGCCATACCACGAGAGCTTGGTGAGGAGGACGTCGTGGTGGACACTGTTGAACGCCTTCGACAAATCTGCCGTCGTTAACGACGATATGCGGCCGTTGTCGGTGTTGTTGACCAGGCGTTCGACAACGGCGAGCACGACGTCCTCCGTACAGTGCAGTGGCGAGATCTGTAGGCAAATTGTGATGGACTCAGCAGACCGTTCGATGTCAGGTAATGCGTGAGTTGGGTGCATACAACCTTCTCTAAAATCTTTGAGAGCACGCTCAACAGTGATATCGGCCTGTTGTTGGAAGTTGGAAGGTGTTGTTGGAAGGTGCAATAAATCAATCAATCAATATTTAGTGGTACCATTTAGAGAGGTATGACCTGTAACACCTTCTGTATTTGTTCCAGATATGTGCTCGACATTCAATATATGAAATAAGCAACTTGCCTATCTATGTCGGGCACATCACACTCAAGATGAGCCATTCAGATCAACGACACTGCCAACGCAGGAGATCACACAAGCATAATGTCGGCTACCGCATGCCCATTCGAAAACTGACAGTTCAGCATCGCCGCCAACACTGACGCCAATGTCGTGGTGCAACTTCTACGGATGCACGAGGCCGCCGCCCACGCGAGGCCCTCCGTGTCCGTCACCGCCGACAAAGTCAGTCGACCACAGGTGTCTGCTGCGGGCTCCAGTGAGGACTGGGAGTATTTTCTCAGCAGGTGGACCGACTACAAGAGCGCCACGCGTCTCACGGGCCCCGACTGCGTGCTTCAACTCCTGGAATGCTGCGAGGAGACGCTGCGCCGCGACTTGACCAGATCTTCTGGAGGCAGCCTGGCAGGCAAGCCCGAGGTCGAGGTCTTGGCAGCTATACGGTGCTTGGCCGTCCGTGCAGATAATATAATGGTGGCGCGCGTCGCGCTTCAGAACATGATCCAGGACGCAGACGAGCCCATCCGCACGTTCGCCGCTCGTCTCCGAGGCCAGGCCGCCGTCTGCAACTTCACGGTCAGCTGCCCAAACGACACATGTGGGAAAGAAATATTGTACCAAGATGAAGTCATCCGCGACAGCATTGCGCGTGGCCTGAGCGACAGCGACATCCAGCTAGAGCTGCTGGGTACTCAGCACCAGCACATGTCCCTGGAGGAGACCATCAGCTTCGTCGAAGCCAAGGAGGCTGGTAAACGTTCAGCACAACGTCTTCTTCAGTCACATAGGGTGGCTGCGGCCCGAAGTCAGTATCGGCGGAACAAAAACCCACCTCCAGACCAGAAACGAGCCCCTCCATCAGCATCAGCAGCGGAGATCTGCCAGTACTGTGGCCGGGAAGGCCACGGCACGAAAGCACCTCCCGATGTTCGCGCTGCTTCATGCCCTGCCTTCCGGAACCAGTGTCGTAACTGTCGCCGCCGAGGCAACTTCGCAGGGGTTTGCAGGCAGCGGAAGACAGCGGGCATCACTGTCACCGGCGCCGCTGCGGAGTGCGGGGACGATGCTTCCTACGACATTCTGTGCGGCATCACCGAAGACCCATCAGGACACACCGCAGAGGACGGCCCAGTTCCCGAAACTGCGGTCCCATGTTCCGCGGCTCTTGAGCACCACATGTATGACGACGAGACGAAATGCTGGCGACGACAACCCAGCCAGCCTCAACCATCTATCGAGCTCGAGATGTCCATCGAACCAGCCGACTGCAGCGACCTCGGGCTGGAATGTCCTGCCGACCCGATCAGCACCACACAACAGGTGATCGCTGACACTGGATGTCAGAGTTGCCTGGCGGGCACAGACCTGTTACGGAGCTTGGGGATCACGGAGGACGAACTCGTTTCAACCTCCATGAGAATGCATGCCGCCAACGGAAACCCCATCGAACTCCGAGGGGCTGTGATCTTGCGAGTCTCCGGGAAATGCCAGGGTCGACGGCGTGAGATTCGTCAGCTCGTCTACATCACACCCTCGATAAAGACCGTCTATCTGAGCTGAGACGCCTGCCGTGATCTCAGTATGATAGACGTCGCATTCCCGGCCATCGGACTGGCCTCTGTATCGGCAGATGGTACCCCTGCTGACGAGTACCAACCATGCTCGTGTTCAACACGTCAACCGCCACCGCCCATGCCTACCAATATTCTAATGGAGGCCACGGAGGAGATTGCGACATAACTACTGAAGTGGTTGGTGGACTACTACTCCTCGAGCACGTTTAACACGTGTGAACATCAGCCGCTGACAACGATGGACGGCCCGCCTCTACGCCTGATGATCCAGAGGGACGCAGACCCAGTGGCTTGTGACAAGGCCATCCCCGTGCCCTTGCACTGGCAGGCTGAAGTCAAGGAAGCCCTCGACAGAGACGTGCAGCTCGGTGTGATCGAACCGGTACCTGTGGGCGAACCGGTCACCTGGTGTCACCGAATGGTGGTGGTCTCCAAGAAGAACGGCAAACAAAGGCGGTGCGTGGACCTCCAGCCACTGAACCGTCACGCTGTGAGGGAAACCCATCACACGCCAAGTCCGTTTCACCAAGCACGGTCTGACCGTCCCAGGCGCCGCCTACAAGACAGTACGGGACGCGTGGAACGGGTACCACAGCGTCCACCTCCATGAAGACGACCGGCACCTGACCACGTTCCTGACCCCGTGGGGGTGATACCGCTACCGCGTGGCTCCCCAGGGCTACGTGTCTAGCGGAGACGGGTACACGAGACGATACGATGAAATCGTCCTGTCTGCCGACCTCTCCCACAGGTCATACACCAAGTGTGTGTACGACACCCTGATCTGGGGCGACAGCATCGCCGAGACCTTCTGGCGCACAGTGGAGTGGCTGGACATGTGCGGAAGACACGGCATCACCCTCAACGCCGACAAATTCGTCTTCGCGCAACGGACTGTGGAGTTCGCGGGCTTCGAGATAGCCCCCGAGGTGGTCCGACCATGCCGCGCATTCATCCAGAGTATCGCCGAGTTTCCCACCCCCAAGAACCTGACAGACATCCGAGCCTGGTTCGGAGTCATCAACCACGTCTCCTACGCATTCGCTATGGGCTGACGTCATGCTGCTTTTTTCTTCTTTTATTATAAAAAAAGAAAAAGAAAAAAAAGACAAGATATAATTTGCATCGTAATTATTTTGTCTATTATAAATTAAAGGTATTGTTTGCTATCAATAACTTGTATTTCCATAGATTATATATTTATTTATTGAATTAAACGCCAGCAAATATACGAAGTATTAGTCAAAGTAGGGTATTTTCAGCACATATAGTAGCATTTGGAAGCGGTCATACTAAATTATACTACGAAGTAGTAGTCCAAGTAGTGCATATTTCAGTGCTGTAGTAGCATTTGGAAGCGGTCAGCGATCTTTCTTACATTTTTTAACCCTTAAGCCCATTTATCCCCTTTACGACCGGAATATCGAAAAATAATAAATAGAAACGTTGTAGCTAAGGCCTGTAGCTATCTGTTCCAGAAGTCGTATTTACAATATGTACCATAGGTTACGAGCCAGCCTCGTCTGAAAATCATCGATTTAACATGGGAACCCCATGGTGTAGTAGGTTTTTAACGCCCAAACACCCGAGTGCTGCCAATCATTACTGGTGGGGCTGGTCTCGCCAGCCGCTCCTCACACAGGCCAGAGCAGCGTATGGCCGTCTCCCCCTCAGCATGAATTAAGGGAGGGATAATTATCCGCGGTAAGCGTTATCTTAAATACGATCGTACCTTAGGCGCAACTACCCGTATCCCGTTCGAAATATTCGCGCCGCACCGAGCCGCGTGAGGCGACAGCCGAGTCGGACCAGAGCACCAGTGACGTCACGCCAATGTTTTGCGATTGGGGCGCTAAAATCCCCGGATGACTCTACCTTTCTTACATGGCCTTGGTAATTACTAATTAGTATTGGTTGTGTGCGTTTGCGTGCTTGTGTTTATGTGTGTGTATGTGTTACGGAATTTTTATTTGACATGAAGGTACTAAGATGTATTTCATCCATCCACACATCCGTGCCCTACACTTTCATTTTGAAGCCTAGCTGTAGTTTTCGTACTGTTTCGTACCTCCTCCACCTACTGAAACGCCTGGCTACGATTTAAGTTCGATTTGATACCAAATCAAAATCCTAAATGAAAGAACGGGTCTTGTTACCCCTTTCACACCAGTTTTACTTACGGACTGGTCTTACATATTTTCTTACACCCTCATCTTGCTTACATCTCAATGTTACTAGGTTACAATATAATAACATTGAGGTGTTATTAGGGTAGAAATCTTATTTGTACAATTTAGAGTTTGGATGCTGTGAACACAACTGTGACTACTGTAACTTTTTTAGTTATTTCAAACATGGAATATGAAAACTTTATATCAATAGACAAACATTTCTCTGTTCACTGACACCCTCAGATGAAGATGGAATACAAAGAGTCACTTTAAAATGCTAAAAAGCAAATAGCCCACAACTTCATGACACCATCCACACCATGGTCATCAAGAAAAACCCATGTCTTTCTGCAGACTAAGAGCTGAAAATTCATTCCAAAGTTTGATCGGCTCAATTAAAAAAAAAACAATCATGACAACTTGAAAGATGAATGCATGTAAATGTTCCTTAATCTATTACCTTTTGACAAAGCCCACCAATGATGATGATGATGCAGCACTGTGAGATTAGTTGGGAGCGTCAGGAGTTGGTCTGTGGTCGAGACAGTTGTTTGTGTGCATAATCATGGGGTAAGTCACTACATGTCAAAACATGAACAAGACTTCATGTCATTGGTGTTGAAGATGCCCTAATGGGCTAATAGGGCAACCAATTGTAATACAGGACACATCCTAAGACCTTACCTTACTAGATACAGCAAATTTAGAATGCCACTTTGCCTGTAGGGTCCCGATCTCATTGAGCCCCAAGACATGAAGACAAATAGTATTACTCTTAGTCTGGGATGGTGAAGGAGACATCACCCCAGTGTTTATCTAGGCGAGACTTAAACTAGTTGAGCGAGGCTGAGAGGACAACAGAAGGGGGAAGCGCTTTCTAGTCATTGATGGCTCATACTGCAAGAGTATTTCTTCAGACTCTGAAGGCTGCCCGGGGCTTCCTCAACTTCCATCCATGTCCTCTTGTAACGGCTGATACTGCAGGTGCGAAGAACTGGTCCGGCTACAAGTCAATACCACCATTCAGGATCTGGAAGATAGTGATCATGTCACATCACTGTCTTTGGGGGTAGAGAGATGGCAGGTTGAGGTGTCAAAGCCATTCTGATATGGTAGGTGCTTGATCTCCTGCACACACTTTGTTGCCCTTCTCTGTATCCATTCTACTAACTTTGGTCGGCCCGGTTGAATGGTCCCCAAATAAGGTTACCATACTCCAAGTGTAGCTGCACCAGGGTCTTGAAGAGGAGACTCAGAGTCACAGTGTCAATACAGAGGAAGGATCTCTTCACAAGTGCAAGCATCTGGTTTCCTTTTGCAGCTTCTGCAGGAGCCTGCTTGCAGAACTTGAGCACAGAGTCCAGGAAGATGCCCAGATCCCTCTCAGTGGACAATTATCACCTGACTTTTCATACTATTATAACAGTATCATTTGCAAACATCATAAAGCTAGGGGACATCACAAGGAACTCCCAATTTAGATGATACTGATGTGCTAAATATCACCAAAGTCAAGTGTTTGGAGGTGTCCAGCATTGGAGCATTGGAGCAGTGGTCCAGCATTGGAGCAATGGTCTAGCATTGGAGCAATGGTCCAGCATTGGAGCAATGGTCCAGCATTGGAGGCTGTTCCAGCACCCTCAACCTGATTGGGTTGAGGCTTTTTTCTCCACTGGTTGTTCCTGTGCCTCAACAGTTGAGCCTCCATCAGCCTCAACTGGTTGAGCAAAGCCTCCACGCTCGGCGTGCGGTTGAGTTTGGTGGAGGGAAGTTAATGTTAAGTGACAACAGTGTTGGCGCATTAGTTGCATGCTGCCCATGCTGTTAACCAGACTGGTTATTGATTCAACTTTTTGGGAACAATTCAATCATGATTCATTTTGGAATCTGAATGATTCAATCACCGCTCGATTCAAAGATACAATTTTGAGAATTGATTCTTTCTGATTCAAAGAATCGGAACAAAGATTTTAATCAATTCACATTTGATTCAACATTTAAATATATGTGGTGAATTTATGTCAAATAATTACAAATGGAAACATACATATATATGATCATTAAAACATTGTTACAGCGATACTATTTTAGTATAAATGAATGTAGCCACTGGGACTGCATGTATTTGCACAATTTACCAGTGCCTTGATTTGATGCGGGTTTTGATTCAATCATGATTCATGAATCAAAATCTGGTGGTGAATCAATTATTTTTTTATTCAAGGATTTTTTATTGAACGATTCCAATCGATTCAATCAGAGTCAAATCAATAACCAGTCTGCAGTGTTAACACTGGAAATCTCCACTGTCTGTTCCCGTGTTGCGCCCCACCAAGCCATGCCTCAACCTGCAGGATGAAAACCTCTTCCGGTTGAGGGCGCTGGAGCAGACCGTTATGGTTGTGTACCCTACACCAAAACAACCACCACTTGCAATAGGATTTTGTTCAGCATTTTGACATGTCCAACAAATAGTCCGAACATAATCTGTAAAAAATGGGTTTACATTATGTATTTCTGAAACTCAGAAATTGGCATCTTTGATATTGCAAGAAAGGAATATAGGGTCTGATGTTTTCACATTTTATAACGTTTACTTTGAATCAACCAATTGACTGTTTTCTTCAGATTATCGATTTTTGAATGAAATGTGACCAAAATGCATTAAGTTTGAGTCATTTCAGTGTGACACATTTCAAATGTATTGACAAACATTCATTTTCAGGTATAAAGTAGGTACATGTGACACTCACTGGCTGCAGTTATTGTATGACACTTGAAAAACACTCAAGACAATTCAGAAGTAAAAATATAAACCATACTGTTAGGAATACAGTTAAGAACATTTGACAGGAACCTTCTACATGAACCTTTCACAATCATTCACCATTGTCAGGCATTCATTGTTGTAATGGTCATTGTTGTTGCTCAGTTCTGTGTTTATTGTGTGCATAGTGTGTGCTGTTATGCTCCGGAAAGTGCTAGTTTCTGAAGTCATGCCTTTTTTGTTTGTTGATTCCAGGTGCATGATCTCTGATGTGTATTGCCTTGATAATTTAAATGTGTCAGATCTGACAGAGTGGGATGATTGTGGTGTCTGTTGTCATGTTAGTGTTGTGTTGTGTTTTACTAACATGTTGTGTTTTACTAACATGTTATGTTTTACTAACATGTTGAGTTTCACTCTCCATGTTACTGACAGCTGGGGCATTCCATGTCAGATCGACCAAGTCATAGTACTCTACATCTCATATTTGGATAAAACTAAGTGTCAGGGTTATCTGGGATTCACACTTAAATTTTCAGCCCCCTCCATCGAATGGTTTTTGAGTTACAGGCTGGGGCAGCTTTGTAATGTCATGCCAAACTAATTTTCAGAGCACAATATCTACCATCTTAATCATGTGAGTCATATAAGCCTATATATCATCAGAATGGTCAGGAACCATATGCTAAAATCATTTTGTGAAAATTCGATTTTTTTTTAAAAATTTGAACATGTAATCTCATGTCAGATCACATTATTTTATAATGTGGCCATTTAAAATACATATTTTTTTCTCCCATGCCAGAATCGACTTTGACACATCAGCAGATGGTAAGAAAATTGGAGATATATTTTCCTCTATTTTTGGGGGGTATTTGGGAAAATCATGATCTCCAGCACATTTTTGTTAATAACTTTGCACATAATTGTGCTAAAGAGTTTACCTCAGCAGCATTATATTTGTCTCATCGAGCTGCATTCAATGCAGGGCCTATTTTAACATGTTAACGGGGGGGGGGGGGGGGGGGTGCAATTTGCCCTCCCCCCCCCAGTCAAGACATTTTGCCCACCCCTGATTTCAGTAATTCTATGCCATTTTTCGCTTGATAGGTATTAAATTAGTAGTTTGTGTTTGTTTGTCTGATATATTTTAAACTTGCAGGATTTGATAAGGTTACAAGTATCTACAATTAATATATCTCGGATTTTTCTTTCTGTGTTGGTGACCTAAGGTCAGGCCAATTTCGTGACATCCCCATTATAACTCAATGGGAAAATAAACAAATGCTTCTTATTCAGAGAATACTAATTGAATCAGGCCAATTTTCCCAGAATCATGTTATTTTAGCTAATTCTTGATGACCCAGGTGCAATTGTTGCTCAGTGACTTGTGCAATGTCAGCTGAGGTCATCTGAAGTCACCAGCACGTTTTTGCAAATAAATGGATATAATAAAGCTAGAGACGTGCAAAAGGCACCACTGTGTTTGTCTCGTCGAGTCTCATCGCCCCATATGCAACATAACCTACCTGGGTCACCAAATGACCTTGGCCTGAGGTCAAATTTTGGTTGACCAAACCAGGTCACCATTAACATGTTTCGAAGCGTCTTGACGAGAAAAAATACGATGGTGTTAAAATTACTGCTATATGGTCAACCAATACAAAGTTATTCATGAAAAACAGTTTGGAAAAAATGCCCTCGTGACCTTCGGTGACTTCTGGAGTCTTAAACTATTGACCATAGCTAAAATGTCAGGCATCCAAGTGTTTCATGAGCTTTCGATTGTCTTTCAGTTTGTTCCTAACTGTCATAGTTCCCGAGATATTTGAGGGTTTCTAGAGCAAAGTCCTGCACTTGGAAAATTTTACCTTTGATTACGAGACCTATGCTCTCGCTCTCGCTCTCGCTCTCGCTCTCGCTCTCGCTCTCGCTCTCGCTCTCGCTCTCGCTCTCGCTCTCGCTCTCGCTCTCGCTCTCGCTCTCGCTCTCGCTCTCGCTTTCGCTCTCGCTCTCGCTCTCGCTCTCGCTCTCGCTCTCGCTCTCGCTCTCGCTCTCGCTCTCGCTCTCGCTCTCGCTCTCGCTCTTGCTCTCTGTATATACCGGTGCCGGCGCCGGCGCCGGCACCGGCACCGGCACCGGCACCGGCACCGGCACCGGTATCTATATATCTATAGTGTGATATGTGTGATAAGCCGTAATATTTGATTTATAGGAATATCCAAGCTTTATTTATCTTCACAGCAACTTCTATTGCAGTACAATGCATTCATTCCGCCTCATCTAAATTATTGTGCAGTGATCTGGATTTGGGGGTAGGAATTATGACACTAACATTAAACAGCTTTTGATAGTGCAGAAACGAGCGATTTGTTCGCCCTGTAGCTCAGTGGGAGAGTGCTGGGCTTCTGACCTTTCCTGGTAGTGGCAGCCCGAGTTCGCGTCAAAGCCAAAGCCTACATTGTCAAAGCCTTGTACTCCTCTCAGACTCTCAGACATACACTGAAAAACAAAGATAATTCTGACTGGTCATCCTTCGGGAGCCTCACCTGGGCTCGACCGGCAGACCACTTCTACCACCACAGGACCCTCTAAAAGCCAGCAGAGGGCCCTCTACAGGTCGGCAGGGGCCTCTAAAGACCGGGAGATGGCCATCTGCAGATCGGCAGGGCCCTCTAAAGGCTGACAGAGGGCCCTCTACACTCACTCTAAAGATCGGCAGGGCCCTCTAAAGGCCAGCAGAGGGCCCTCTACAAATTGGCTGGGACATTGCAGATCGGCAGGGCCTCTAAAGTCTGGAAGAGGGCTCTCTACAGGTCGGCATGGCCCTCTAAATGCCGACAGAGGCCCTCTACAGATTGGCAGGGCGATCTATAGATCGGCAGGGTCCTCTAAAGGCCGGCAGAGGGCCCTCTTCAGATCGGCAGGGACCCTCTGCAGGGGGGGGGGGGGGCATGGCATGGCCCCCTTGCCCCCCCTTGTCTACGTCCTTGATCTGTCCTGGAATGCCCCAGATGCTCTCCGTGTTACTGACAGCTGCTCTCCGTGTTACTGACAGCTTATCTCCGTGTTTCTGACAGTTACTCTCCGTGTTTCTGACAGTTACTCTCCGTGTTTCTGGCAGCTTCTCTCCGTGTTACTGACAGTTACTCTCCGTGTTTCTGACGGTTACTCTCCGTGTTACTGACATCTTCTCTCCGTGTTACTGACAGCTGCTCTCCGTGTTACTGACAGTTACTCTCCGTGTTACCGACAGTTACTCTCCGTGTTACTGACATCTTCTCTCCGTGTTACTGACAGCTTCTCTCCGTGTTTCTGACAGTTACTCTCCGTGTTACTGACATCTTCTCTCCGTGTTTCTGACAGTTACTCTCCGTGTTACTGACAGCTTCTCTCCGTGTTACTGACAGTTACTCTCGGTGTTTCTGACAGCTTCTCTCCGTGTTACTGACAGCTTCTCCGTGTTTCTGACAGCTTCTCTCCGTGTTACGGACATCTACTCTCCGTTTTTCTGACAGCTGCTCTCTGTGTTACTGACAGCTTCTCTCCGTGTTACTGACAGCTTCTCTCCGTGTTACTGACGCTTCTCTCCGTGTTTCTGACAGCTGCTCTCCGTGTTACTGACAGCTTCTCTCCGTGTTTCTGACAGCTGCTCTCCGTGTTACTGACAGTTTCTCTCCGTGTTACTGACATCTTCTCTCCGTGTTACTGACAGTTACTCTCCGTGTTTCTGACAGCTTCTCTCCGTGTTACTGACAGCTTCTCCGTGTTTCTGACAGCTTCTCTCCGTGTTACGGACATCTACTCTCCGTGTTTCTGACAGCTGCTCTCCGTGTTACTGACAGCTTCTCTCCGTGTTACTGACGCTTCTCTCCGTGTTTCTGACAGCTGCTCTCCGTGTTACGGACATCTACTCTCCGTGTTTCTGACAGCTGCTCTCCGTGTTACTGACAGCTTCTCTCCGTGTTACTGACGCTTCTCTCCGTGTTTCTGACAGCTGCTCTCCGTGTTACTGACAGCTTCTCTCCGTGTTTCTGACAGCTGCTCTCCGTGTTACTGACAGTTTCTCTCCGTGTTACTGACATCTTCTCTCCGTGTTACTGACAGTTACTCTCCGTGTTACTGACAGCTTCTCTCCGTGTTTCTGACAGCTGTCGCCGGCTCGGAGATGAGCGGTCAGCAGCAGCGGGCCGGCTCCGAGTCGCGGGCGCCGGTCGGTGGCGCCTCCAGTCCGCCCTACTCGCAGCCGGTGGCTCGACCGCGCAGTGAGTGTCTCGGCCGCGCCGTCAGCTGTCACCGTGACAGGCCGTAACACAAGTGACTGCTGAGTGCTGTCCGTCACACCCATTAGACCAGCGTTGCCATTTTATTATCGGGTCAAACAACTAACTCACATCGTTTTATGGGCAGACTATAGCTAAAAAGAATCGTACAAGATAACAAAACACGTCTAATTGTTTTCGTCGCTGGTTGCTTTAAAGGGAATGTTTCACCTTTGTATTGGTTTTGAGCTGAGATAGCCATTATCTTTGGCCGTTATTTAAATTTCGAAAATACTAAGGTCATTTTACCCAAAATTTTGCCGTTTTTAAACAATTTAATTTCTTATTTGCAAACTGGCCAGTCCCGCCGCTCATTGGCTGCCAGACACTTTGCCCGCCAATCCCACTTTATCAGCCAATCAGCGGCGGTCTGATGAGCTCAATAATGACGTCATCATCCCAAAGTTAAATACTTAATTTGTATAAAGTTAAGTGACTTTTCGAGAGAGAAAAATATCACCATCGTTCTCAGCAGCACTTGCTTCATACTTTTTACTACAACCAGCGTATATTTGACAACTTTCAGAAAGGTGAAACATCCTCTATTATAAAAGGAGTGACGTCGACGCGCTCAGGCTTAGGCAATTGTCGACGGCTTCAGGCTTAGCCTATGGAAACATTTGATGCCTCACCTGATGTCTGTTTGTATAATCCTAATAGCTCAGGGACTAAGGCACCTGGAGCGTCGTGACAAAAAACCATCGACGCGAGAGGTGGCTCTCTATCTGAAACTTTTGGTCCCATCACCGTCGGTTGCATCGTTTGTGCGTGGCGCCGCGTGCAAAAACGGCCGATTCCTTCATTGAAAATACACAGTTTCGACACCGGCCCGGCTCAGCTGCCGCGGCCGCCCTGGCGGCAGACGTTAGGAACTGCTTATGGTTCAGCCAATCAGAGAGTAGATCGCCGCCGGCCGGCGTCAGTCGGCGGCCGCCGTCAGCCGGTCGGGTGTGTGTCACGTCTGCCCGCCACTTAGCTTATGGCTATAATCAGTCCGGCGGCCGGCCAGTACACAGGCCACTGTGGTCTCTTGGATAGAGCGCTTGCTTAGCGAGCCAGTGGTTGGCGGTGCGATCCCGGCCATGGTAAACAACTTCCAAAAGTCAAATATTCCAAAATGTCCAGAAAGTTTTTTAACCACTCTTTTTTCAGGCTATATAAATTAAGGGCCATATAAATTTACACCCCACTAGTCGTCGATTATAAAAGGAGTAACGTCGACGTGCTCAGGCGTAGGTAATTATCGACGGCTTCAGGCTTAGCCTATGGAAGCATTTGATGCCTCACCTGCTGTCTGTTTTTATAATCTTAACCCGCGCACTGCAGGGGGGGGGGGGGGGGAGGTTGAGGGTTGATTTCCGCCCCCTCAGGTTTTTCAAAGATAGCGAAAAAACGTCGGCGCGCAGCGCCGCCGGGTTTTCGTACACCTGTTAGGACATCAGTTGCGCACACTTTGGAAAAAAATAACCTAGGGTCATCTCAGGTCAGGTCACCAGACCAGGTCAAGTGACCCCACCTCCAAAAATGTTTGCAGCTGTGCCAAAGCCAGAGTTTTTCACCGATCAGTTTGAAACGTACAGGATATCATGAGGGCATACGTACTTACAATTCGTTTATCTCGGAATTTTGATATCGGTGACCTAAGGTCAGGCCAATTTCGTAACCTCCCCATAATAAGTCAATGGGGAAATACACAAATGCTAAGGATATGCATGATATTAATCCAATTACTTCTGGATCATGTTATTATAGGATATTCTTGATGATCCAAGTGTAAGTTTTGTTCAGTGACCCCCAATTAGGTCATTTAAGGACATGCGAGGTCACCATCACTTTTTTGTCAATAACTCCAGACATAATGAAGATAGAGAAGTAAACCAGACATCAATGTATTTGTCTCGTCAAGACACGTCTTCCCATTTGTAACATGCCCTACTTGGGTCACCACTTGACCTTGACCTTAGGTCACATTTTTAAGTTACCTTAACAAGATCACCATGTATATAATTCAAAGCGCCTTTACAAGATAAACACAATGACAAACAGTTTTTCGTTATCTTTATTACATAAAAGTTAATAGCGAAAAAGATTTAGAAAAAACGTCATTTTTTTCTTTTTTTGACCTCTGGAGCCTCAAATGTTGATCTGAGATCAAATCTGAGGACACCTCAGCGATTGCAAATTTCACTGGCTGGCGTTTGCTTTTTCCGTTTGTTTTTAACTAGCATAGTTTCTGACATATGGAAATATCTGGAGCGATGTCCTAACACAGGAAAAACGGGAAAATTTGACCTTTGATGACCTCTGGTGACCTTAATTTTGACCTGACCTAAAATAATACTGAAATACTTTCGATAGAACATGTATCATGCTATCAAATGCCGTTTTCCGCTTCTCGCTACGTAGCGTAGTTTTCGAGATCTCAGGGGGGGGGGCGGAAATCACCCCCCCCTTGCAGTTCGTGTTCGGCGCAAAGCCCGTGCAGTGCGCGGGTTAATAGCTTAAATACTAAGGCACCTGGAGCATCGTGACAAAAAACAATTGACGCGAGAGGTGGCTCTCTATCTGAAACTTTTGGTCCCATCACCGTCGGTTGCATCGTTTGTGCGTGCATCCATTGAGAATACACAGTTTCGACACCGGCCCGCCGGCTCAGCCGCCGCGATCGCCCTGGCGGCAGACGTTAGGAACTGCTTATGGTTCAGCCAATCAGAGTAGATCGCCGCCGGCCGGCGTCAGTCGGCGGCATGTGCGGCAGTCGGCGGCCACCGTCAGCCGGTCGGGGGTGTGTCACGTCCGCCCGCCACTTAGCCTATGGCTATGGTCAGGCCGGCGGCCGGCCAGTACACAGGCCACTGTGGTCTCTTAGATAGAGGGCTTGCTTAGCGAGCCAGTGGTTGACGGTTCGATCCCGGCCAGGGTCCAAAACTTCCAAGTCAAATGTTCCAAAATGTCCAGAAAGTGAAAGTTTTTACTACTTTTTCAGGCTATATAAATTAATGGCCATATAAATTTATACCCTACTAGTCTGTTATTATAAAAGGAGTAACGTCGACGCGCTCAGGCGCAGGTAATTGTCGACGGCTTCAGGCTTAGCCTATGGAAGCATTTGATGCCTCACCTGATGTCTGTTTTTATAATCTGAATAGCTTAAGGACTATGGCACGCAGAGCGTCATGACAAAAACCAATCGATTCGACTGGT
This sequence comes from Chirona hameri, assembly GCA_036785665.1. Taxonomy (NCBI): domain Eukaryota; kingdom Metazoa; phylum Arthropoda; class Thecostraca; order Balanomorpha; family Balanidae; genus Chirona; species Chirona hameri. Next base: position 111,880 of record JAXIVJ010001241.1, read on the forward strand.
GCATCGCATTCTGAAACTTTTAGTCCCATCATCGTCGGTTGCGTCGTTTGTGCGTGGCGCCGCGTGCAAAAACGGCCGATTCCTCCATTGATAATACACTATTTTAGCGAAAACGCCGTGCACGAAATTATCGACCAAACATTGTTGCATACCTGGCTGATATTTCGGCAACCACAAGTCGCACCGACAAGCCGAAAACACAGATGTACAGAGGAAAAAGCGGCACACAATATGCACTGTCGGTCAATCAGCGGCGCGTTGCATGTGCAACTTAAGTTAATCGCTAAAAAAAGCTGCAATTTAGGCTTTTATCAAGTCTTTCACGATTCTAATTAGTGCTCGGAACCAATGGGACGTGAAGTGATGACACTAATACCAATGTGTAGGCCCATGTACCGTCTCTAAACTGCATGTAAAAATGAACGGTCTAAAGCAACATTTCAGTTCTAAAATCCGCATGTAACATACCCATTGCCAGTTTTTTCCTAAGTCAATTTTGCAAACCGCCGTACCGTCAACAAACAAACTGAGCTAAGCGCTACAAATCACATGGCTGGAAAGCGTAGGAAAAATCATCTAATACCCACCCAAAATTTATTCATATATACACACATGAAGCCTATAATGCCAACAAGTGACACTGAAAACACGCTGTCCGCTGGAAATCACTGTTGCCCCGGCCCGCTGCCGCCACCGGCCCCACCGCCTGGCGCCGCCCTGGCGGCCGACGCTAGGAACTGCTTATGTGACAACCATTCAGAAAGTACATCGCCGGCCGGCGTCAGTCGGCACTCGGCGGCGTGTCAGTCGGCGGCGGACGCCAGTCGGTCGAGGTTGTGTCACGCCCGCCCGCCACCGCAGCCGGCCAGAACACAGGCGACTGTGGTCTGTTGGACTGTGGTCTCTGAAAACTGTGTATGAAACGGCGAGACTTTCGACGCCGCCGCAAATACACATTGTATCGACAAAAACGCCTCGCCTATCATCAGCCAATCTAGAGCTTAGTGGTAGCGTGCCAGACTTTGGCGCGGAGCGGCCCGGTTCGAATCCCGGCGACGACGTGTTGCTTTTTCGTCACGAACGAATCTTAGTCCGACCTGATCGGATTGAATTTGACGCGCCCGACACGCCCCGACACTGCACAGCCCCGACACCGCCTCGACAAAGCCCCGCCACCGCCCCCCACCCCCCACGCCACCGCACCTGTCCGCCCACGCCCCTCCCCCACGTCCACACACACCCACATCCACACCCACCACTCTCACCAAACCCACCACACTCGCCAAACCCACCGCACCCACACCCACATCCACCACACCCTCCACACCCTCCACACCCTCCACACCCTCCACACCCTCCACACCCTCCACACCCTCCACACCCTCCACACCCTCCACACCCTCCACACCCTCCACACCCTCCACACCCTCCACACCCTCCACACCCTCCACACCCTCCACACCCTCCACACCCTCCACACCCTCCACACCCTCCACACCCTCCACACCCTCCACACCCCCCACAACCTCCACACCCTCCACACCCTCCACACCCTCCACACCCTCCACACCCTCCACACCCTCCACACCCTCCACACCCTCCACACCCTCCACACCCTCCACACCCTCCACATCCTCCACACCAACCACACAAACACCCACAACCACAACCACACCCACACCCACCACACCTACCACACCTACCACACCTACCACACCTACCACACCTACCACACCTACCACACCTACCACACCTACCACACCTACCACACCTACCACACCTACCACACCTACCACACCTACCACACCTACCACACCTACCACACCTACCACACCTACCACACCCACACCCACCATATCCACACCCACCATATCCACACCCACCATATCCATATCCACACCCACACCCACACCCACACCCACACCCACACCCACACCCACACCCACACCCACACCCACACCCACACCCACACCCACACCCACACCCACACCCACACCCACACCCACACCCACACCCACACCCACACCCACACCCACACCCACACCCACACCCACACCCACACCCACATCCACATCCACATCCACATCCACACCCACACCCACCCACCCCCACCCACCACACCCACACCCACACCCACACCCACACCCACCACACCCACCACACCCACCACACCCACCACACCCACCACACCCACCACACCCACACCCACACCCACACCCACACCCACACCCACACCCACACCCACACCCACACCCACACCCACACCCACACCCACACCCACACCAACACCCACACCCACCCCAACACCCACCACACCCACACCTACCACACCCACCACACCCACCACACCCACCACACCCACCACACCCACCACACCCACCACACCCACCACACCCACCACACCCACCACACCCACCACACCCACCACACCCACCACACCCACACCCACACCCACACCCACACCCACACCCACACCCACACCCACACCCACACCCACCACACCCACCACACCCACACCCACACCCACACCCACACCCACACCCACACCCACACCACACCCACCACACCCACACCACACCCACCACACCCACACCACACCCACCACACCCACCACACCCACCACACCCACCACACCCACCACACCCACCACACCCACCACACCCACACCCACCACACCCACCACACCGACCACACCCACCACACCCACCACACCCATACCCACACCCACACCCACCACACCCACCACACCCACACCCACATCCACCCCACCCACACCCACACACCCACACCCACACCCACACCCACACCCACACCCACACCCACACCCACACCCACACCCACACCCACACCCACACCCACACCCACACCCACACCCACACCCACACCCACACCCACACCCACACCCACACCCACACCCACACCCACCACACCCACCACACCCACACCTACCACACCCACACCTACCACACCCACACCTACCACACCCACACCCACCACACCCACTCCCATCACACCATCACCCATCACACCCATACCCACACCCACCACACCCACACCCACCACACCCACCACACCCACACCCACCACACCCACACCCACCACACCCACACCCACCACACCCACACCCACCACACCCACACCCACCACACCCACACCCACCACACCCACCACACCCACACCCACCACACCCACCACACCCACACCCACCACACCCACCACACCCACCACACCCACACCCACACATCACTGGCTGGCTATATGAATTAGCCTGCTATATAAATTACAGGCCATATACATAACATCCATCGAGTCCTATATTATAAAAGCAGCAGTTTCGATTCTGCTTCAGCACTATGCCTATGGCATATTCTGTCCGAGCGTTCGGGCTTACCCTATTGTCGACGCGCTTGAACACTAAGACCTATGACAATGCTTCAGCTTCACTTGGTGTCTGTTGGTTGGCGCTTAATAGCTCCACAACTAAGGCACTTGGAACGTCGTGACACAAACCAATCGACTCGACTGGTGCATCAGATTCTAAAACTTTTAGTCCTATCATCTTCGGTTGCGTCGTTTGTGCGTAGTACCGCGTGCAAAAACGGCCGATTCCTCCATTGCCAATGCATTGTTTTCGCGAAAACGCCGCGTGCGAAATTATCGACCAAACATTGCTGCATACCTGGCTGATATTTCGGCAACCACAAGTCGCACCGACAAGTCGAAAACACATGTGCAGAGGAAGAAGCGGCACACAATATGCACTGTAGGTCCATCAGCGACGCCCTCTACGTGCAAAGTTAATCGCTAAAAAGCTGCAATTTAGGCTTGTATGCAGTGCTTCGCGATTTACATTAATACGTGCCCTGGAGGGGGAGGGGAGGAGCGAAATCCGCCCCCTCCGGTTTTTCGAGGATGGCGCAAAAACGGCTGCGCGCAGCTCCGCGGTTTTTTTTGCACACCTGTTAGCAATGAACTTCCCACATTATGTAAAAAATATTGGCCTTGGGTCATCTCAGGTCAGGTAACCAGACCAGGTCACGTGATGACCTAACTCCAAAACGTTTGCAGTAGTACCACAGCCACAGTTTTAGCCGATCGGTTTCAATCTTGCAGGACTTCATAAGGTCATAGATACCAACAATTGGTATATCTCGGATTTCTAATATCGGTGACCTAAGGTCAGGTCAATTTCGTGACCGGCAACACTGTGTTGTCAATAACTATCGACATAATGCAGATAGAGAAGAGAAAATGGTACCAATGTGTTTGTCTCGTCGAGACACGTCTCCCAATATGCAACATGACTAATTTGGGTCACCACTTTACCTTGACCTGAGATCAAATTTCTCAGTTGACCTAACCCGGTCACCATGCATATGATTCAAAGCGCCTTGACGAGACAAACACGATGGCGTAAACACTATTGCTTTATCCTTATTAGGTAAAAAGTTATTTGCGAAAAACTGTTTTGCAAAACAAAATCATCTTTTTTGACATTCGATGGCCTCTGGAGCCTAAACTATTGACCTGAGCTCAAATCTGATGTCACCTATGTCTATTGCATTTTCAAAGGCTCTCGATTGCTTTTTTTTCCGTTTGCTGCTAACTATCATAGTTCCCGAGATATTTGGGGGTGTTCGAAGCGAAGTCTTGAAAACTTGAAAATCTGACCCTTGATGACCTCTGGTGACCTCAATATTGACCTGAGAGAAAAAAATGAACGAAATACTTTTTAAAAGAGTTTGTCTCGAGCTATTTAACGTCGCTTTCCGCTTGTCGCTACGTTGCGTGGTTTTCAAGATCATGGGGAAGGGGGCGAAGTCCGCCCCCCTCCAGGGCGTGTAATTATCAGAGGCCCTCCAGGGCGCGCGTTAATACTCGGCATCTATTGGACTTAAACACATACAATAAACGCCAATGTGTCGACGAAGGTACCGTCTCTAAAATTCATGTAAAAATTAACGTTCTAAAGCAATATTTCACTTCTAAAATCCGCCTGTAACATACCCATTGGCAGTTTTTCCAACGTCAATTTTGCAAACCACTGTACCGTCAACAACAAAAAAAAAAACTGAGCTAAGCGATACAAATCACATGGATGGAAAGCGGAGGCAAAATCATCTAATACCCACCCAAAATGTATTCATATATACAACCATGAAGTCCATAATGCCAACAACTGACACTGAAAGCACGCTGCCCGCTGGAAATCACTGATTCCCCGGCCCGCTGCCGCCACCGGCCCCACCGCCTGGCGCCGCCCTGGCGGCCGACGCTAGGAACTGCTTATGTGAGGACCAATCAGATAGTAGATAGCCGGCCGGCGCCAGTCGGCACTCGGCGGCGTGTCAGTCCGCGGCGGCCGCCAGTCGGTCGAGGGTGTGTGATGCCCGCCCGCCGCGGCGGCTGGCTATGGTCAGGCCGGCGGCCGGCCAGTACACAGGCGACTGTGGTCTCTGAAAACTGTGTATGAAACGGCGAGACTTTCGACGCCGCCGCAAACACACATTGTATCGACAAAAACGCCTCGCCTATCATCAGCCAATCTAGAGCTTAGTGGTAGCGCTCCAGACTTTGGCGCGGAGCGGCCCGGTTCGAATCCCGGCGACGGCGTGTTGCTTTATCGTCGCGAACAAATCTTAGTCCAACCTGATCAGATTGAATTGGACGCGCCTGACACGCCCCGACACTGCACCGCCCCGACACCATCCCGACACCGCCCCGACAAAGCCTCGCCACTGCCACCGCCCCCCACCCCCCACGCCACCGCACCTGTCCGCCCACGCCCCTCCCCCACGGTCCCCCCCACACCCACACCCACACCCACACCCACACCCACACCCACACCCACACCCACACCCACACCCATCACAATCACCAAACCCACCAAACCCACACCCACATCCACCACACCCTCCACACCCTCCACACCCTCCACACCCTCCACACCCACCACACCAACACCCACAACCACACCTACAACCACACCCACAACCACACCCACAACCACACCCACAACCACACCCACACCCACAACCACATCCACAACCACACCCACAACCACACCCACAACCACACCAACAACCACACCCACAACCACACCCACAACCACACCCACAACCACACCCACAACCACACCCACAACCACACCCACACCCACACCCACACCCACACCCACACCCACACCCACACCCACACCCACACCCACACCCACACCCACACCCACACCCACACCCACACCCACACCCACACCCACACCCACACCCACCCACACCCACCACCACCCACCACACCCACACCCACACCCACACCCACACCCACACCCACACCCACACCCACACCCACACCCACACCCACACCCACACCCACACCCACACCCACACCCACACCCACACCCACACCCACACCCACACCCACCACACCCACCACACCCACCCACACCCACCACACCCACCACACCCACACCCACACCCACCACACCCACACCCACACCCACACCCACACCCACACCCACACCCACACCCACACCCACACCCACACCCACACCCGCACCCGCACCCGCACCCACACCCACACCCACACCCACACCCACACCCACACCCGCACCCGCACCCGCACCCGCACCCGCACCCACACCCATACCCACACGCACACCCACACCCACACCCACCACACCCACCACACCCACCCACACCCACCACACCCACCACACCCACACCCACACCCACCACACCCACACCCACACCCACACCCACACCCACACGCACACCCACATCCACCCACACGCACACCCACACCCACACCCACACCCACCTACACCCACCTACACCCACCTACACCCACCTACACCCACCTACACCCACCCACACCCACCCACACCCACCCACCCACAACCACCCACACCCACCCACAACCACCCACAACCACCCACAACCACCCACAACCACCCACAACCACCCACAACCACCCACAACCACCCACAACCACCCACAACCACCCACAACCACCCACAACCACCCACACCCACCCACACCCACCCACACCCACCCACACCCACCCACACCCACCCACACCCACCCACACCCACCCACACCCACCCACACCCACCCACCCACACCCACCCACACCCACACACACACCCGCCCACACCCGCCCACACCCACCCACACCCGCCCACACCCACCCACGCCACACCCACCACACGCACACCCACCACACCCACACCCACACCCACCACACCCACACCCACACCCACACACGCACCCACACCCACCACACCCACAACACCCACAACACCTACCACACCCAACACACCCACACCCACCACACCCACACCCACCACACCCACACCCACACCCACCACACTCACACCCACGGCACCCACCACACCCACACCCACCACACTCAGACCCACCACACCCACACCCACCACACCCACACCCACCACACCCACACCCACCACACCCACACCCACCACACCCACACCCACCACACCCACACCCACCACACCCACCACACCCACCACACCCACACCCACCACACCCCCCACACCCACCACACCCAAACCCACCACTCCCACACCCACCACATCCACACCCACCACATCCACACCCACCACACCCACACCCACACCCACCACACCCACACCCACCACACCCACACCCACCACACCCACACCCACACCCACCACACCCACCACACCCACCACACCCACCACACCCACCACACCCACCACACCCACCACACCCACCACATTTACCACACCCACCACACCCACCACACCCACCACACCCACCACACCCACCGCACCCACCACACCCACCGCACCCACCGCACCCACCACACCCACCACACCCACCACACCCACCACACCCACCACACCCACACCCACCACATCCACCACATCCACCACACCCACACCCACCCACACCCACCACACCCACCACACCCACACCCACCACACCCACACCCACCACACCCACACCCACCACACCCACCACACCCACCACACCCACACCCACCACACCCACACCCACCACACCCACACCCACCACACCCACCACACCCACACCCACCACACACCACATCCACCATACCCACACCCACACCCACCACACCCACCACACCCACCACACCCACCACACCCACCACACCCACCACACCCACCACACCCACCACATTTAACACACCCACCACACCCACCACACCCACCACACCCACCACACCCACCACACCCACCACACCCACCACACACACCACATTTACCACACCCACCGCACCCACACCCACCACACCCACCGCACCCACACCCACCACATCCACCACATCCACCACATCCACCACATCCACCACATCCACCACATCCACCACACCCACACCCACCACACCCACACCCACCACACCCACACCCACCACACACCACATCCACCATACCCACACCCACACCCACCACACCCACCACACCCACACCCACCACACCCACACCCACACCCACCACACCCACACCCACCACACCCACACCCACCACACCCACACCCACCACATCCACGCCCACCACACTCACCACACCCACACCCACATACCACTGGCTGGCTATATAAATTAGCCTGCTATATAAATGGCAGGCTATATAAATTGCAGGTCATATGCATAACATCCATCTAGTCCTTTATTATAAAAGCAGCAGTGTCGACTCTGCTTCAGCACTACGCCTATGCCAGATTCTGTCCAAGCGTTCAAGCTTAGCCTATTGTCGACGCGCTTCAACACTAAGGCCTATGTAAATGGTTGGCCTATGGCTATGGTTGGCGCTTATTAGCTCCACAACTAAGGCACTTGGCACGTCGTGACAAAAATCAATCGACTGGTGCATCAGATTCTGAAACTTTTAGTCCCATCATCGTCGGTTGCGTCGTTTGTGCGTAGCACCGCGTGCAAACACGGCCGATTCCTCAATTGACATTGCACTGTTTTCGCGAGAACGCCTCTTACGAAATTATCGACCAAACATTGCTGCATACCTGGCTGATATTTCGGCAACCACAAGTCGCACCGACAAGCCGAAAACACATTTGCAGAGGAAGAAGCGGCACACAATATGCACTGTTGGTCCATCAGCGGCGCCTAGCACGTGCAAAGTTGATCGTTAAAAAGCTGCAATTTAGGCTTTTATCAAGTCTTTCACGATTAAAATCAGTGCTCGGAACTAGGGGACGCGAAGTGACGAAACTTTGCCAATGTGTAGGTATATATACCTCTACCCTATGTACCTATGTCTCTAAACTGCATTTACAAATTCACGTTCTAATGCAATATTTCAGTTCTAAAATCCGCTTGTAACATACCCTTTGCCATTTTTTTTCCAACGTCAATTTTGCGAACCGCCGTACCGTCAACGAACAAACTGAGCTAAGCGATACAAATCACATTGCTGGAAAGCGCAGGAAAATCATCTAATACCCACCCAAAATTTATTCATATATACAAACATGAAGCCTGTAATGCCAGCAACTGACACTGAAAACACGCTGCCCGCTGGAAATCATTGTTGCCCCAGCCCGCTACCGCCACCGGCCCCACCGCCTGGCGCCGTCCTGGCGGCTGACGCTAGGAACTGCTTATGTGACGACCAATCATAGAGTAGATCGCCGGCCGGTGTCAGTCGGCACTCGGCGGCGTGTCAGTCGGCGGCGGCCGCCAGTCGGTCGAGGTTGTGTCACGCCCGCCCGCCACCGCGGCTGGCTATGGTCAGGCCGGCGGCCGGCCAGTACACAGGCGACTGTGGTCTCTTGGGACTGTGGTCTCTTGGGACTGTGGTTTCTGAAAACTGTATATGAAACGGTGAGGCTTTCGCCGCCGCCGCGAACACACTGTATCGACAAAAACGCCTCGACTATTGGCTGATGCCAATCTAGCGATACAAATAATCTAGTTAGTGGTTAGTGGTAGCGTGCTAGACTTTGGCGCGTAGCGGTCCGGTTCGAATCCCGGCGATGGCGAGTTACTTTTTCGTCATGAACGAATCTTATTCCGACCTGATCGGATGGTATTGAACGCGCCCGACACGCCCCGACACGCCCCGACACGCCCCGACACCATCCCGACACCGCCACGACACCGCCACGACACCGCCACGACACCGCCACGACACGACACCGATCGACACCTGATCGGTGACGACACCTGATCGGATTGAATTGGACGCGCCCGCCACGTCCGCCACGCCCGGCACGTCCCGACACCGCGATTTATGTTTAATTAATTTATGTTTAATAAACTTGGTGATGATGATGATGATGATGATGATACCGCCCCGACAAAGCCTCGCCACCGCCCCCCCCCCCCCGCCACCGCACCTGCCCGCTCACGCCCCCTCTCCCCCACACCCACCACACTCACCATACCCACCACACCCACACCCACTTCCACCACACCCTCCACACCCTCCACACCCACCACACCCACCACACCCACCACACCCACCACACCCACAACCACACCCACACCCACCACACCCACCACACCCACCACACCCACCACACCCACCACACCCACACCCACACCCACACCCACACCCACACCCACACCCACACCCACACCCACACCCACACACCCACACACCCACACCCACACCCACACCCAAACTCACATCCTTCCACACACACACACACTCACACTCACCCACACCCACACCCACACTCACCCACACCCACACCCACACCCACCCACACCCCCCCCCCCACACCCCCCACACACACACCCACCACACCCACACCCACCACACCCACACTCACCACACCCACACCCACACCCACCACACCCACACCCACCACACCCACCACACCCACACTCAGCACACCCACACACACACCCACCACACCCACCACACCCACCACACCCACCACACCCACCACACGCACCACACCCACCACACCGACACCCACCACACCCACCACACCCACCACACCCACCACACCCACCACACCCACCACACCCACCACACCCACCACACCCACCACACACACACCCACATCAACCACACCCACATCCACCACACCCACACCCACCACACCCACCACACCCACACCCACCACACCCACACCCACCACACTCACACCCACCACACCCACACCCACACCCACACCTACGCCCACACACCACGCCCACACACCACACCCACACGCACCACACCCACACCCACCACACCCACACCCAATACACACCCACCCACCACACCCACACCCACCACACCACTGGCTGGCTATATAAATTAGCCTGATATATATTTTGCAGGCTATATAAATTGAAGGCCATATAAATAACATCCATCTAGTCCTCATTATAAAAACAGTGTTGTCGCCTTTCTTCGGATATTTTGGTGAAGCCTCGCTTGCTTCCCTTCGTGCCCGTTGGTTGGCGCTTAATAGCTCAGGGACGACGCACGCAGAGCGTCGTGACAACAATCGACGCGAGACGTGCATCGGATTCTGAAACCTTTAGTCCCATCATCGTTGGTTGCTCGTTTGTGCGTGACGCCGCATTGCAATCTGGGTGATTCCTCCATTGAAAATACACAGTTTCGACACTGGCCCGCCTGCACAGCCGCCGCGGCGCCCTGGCGGCCGACGGTAGGAACTGCTCATGTGGTGGCCAATCAGAGAGTAGATCGCCGGCCGCCGTTAGTCGGCGGCGGCGCTAAGGTCAGTAGTTCGAGACCGCGCTTGGGGAGAGGGTGTGTCACGCCCGCCCGCCACCGCCCCGCTACCGCCCGTATCCACACCCAATTGCAGGCCATGTGCATTGCAGGCCATATAAATTGCACGCGATATACACCCCCCCGCCTAGCTCCCTTTAAAGAGAATAGTTCACCTTTAACATGGGGTTTTATACTTAGATAGCAGATTTGTAGAGCAGATCTAAAAATGGGTTGTGGTGAAAGAATTACCTCCCTACGTTACGTAATTTCGACACAGGACTAGTGGGCCCGGTTTCATGTCCGCTGTTCCGGGCCACGATCGGGACATGAACGCTCGCCGCCGGAGGCAGGTACACTCTCTGGCACGTAGTGTCTGATCACGACACCTCGTTAATATCCGCTCAGCCGCCCGGGCTGCGCGGCGGCCCCTTCTCAGAGACTGTTCTTGGCGTCAGGCGGAGAGGGGCGGAGCCAGAACGCCAGCTGCTATCGAACGATTTATCGTGAAATGCAAAGAGAAACTTGCTTCTTTCTCGACATGTAGCCATCAGGTGTCCAAACAAAAGTCATATTCGTAGTTTTCAGCTCAAGATGCACCATATGGTTGAACTTCGAGACAACTTTCAAGGTGACCTATTTATTCCCTTTAAGGAATGACCTGGCTTTGCTTTGTTCCGAAATCTTGTATCCTCAATCAATGACATGCATGCTCTAGTTGCGAAGTCGGCGAGGTGTTGTGTCGTGTGTCAGTGTTGTGTCGTGTGTTGTGTCGTTTGTCAGTGTTGTGTCGTGTGTCAGTGTCAGTGTCGTGTCAGTGTCGTGTCGTGTGTCAGTGTTGTGTCGTGTGTCAGTGTCGTGTCAGTGTTGTGTCGTGTGTCAGTGTTGTGTCGTGTGTCAGTGTTGTGTCGTGTGTCAGTGTTGTGCCGTGTGTCAGTGTTGTGTCGTGTGTCAGTGTTGTGTCGTGTGTCAGTGTTGTGTCGTGTGTCAGTGTTGTGTCGTGTGTCAGTGTTGTGTCGTGTGTCAGTGTTGTGTCGTGTGTCAGTGTTGTGTCGTGTGTCAGTGTTGTGTCGTGTGTCAGTGTTGTGTCGTGTGTCAGTGTTGTGTCGTGTGTCAGTGCTGTGTCGTGTGTCAGTGTTGTGTCAGTGTTGTGTCGTGTGTCAGTGTTGTGTCGTGTGTCAGTGTTGTGTCGTGTGTCAGTGTTGTGTCGTGTGTCAGTGTTGTGTCGTGTGTCAGTGTTGTGTCGAGTGGCAGTGTTGTGTCGTGTGTCAGTGTTGTGTCGTCACGTCGTGTGTCAGTGTTGTGTCGTGTGCCAGTGTTGTGTCGTGTGTCAGTGTTGTGTCGTGTGTCAGTGCTGTGTCGTGTGTCAGTGTTGTGTCAGTGTTGTGTCGTGTGTCAGTGTTGTGTCGGGTGTCAGTGCGTTGTGTCGTGTGTCAGTGTTGTGTCGTGTGTCAGTGTTGTGTCAGTGTTGTGTCGTGTGCCAGTGTTGTGTCGTGTGTCAGTGTTGTGTCGTGTGTCAGTGTTGTGTCGTGTGTCAGTGTTGTGTCGTGTGTCAGTGTTGTGTCGTGTGTCAGTGTTGTGTCGTGTGTCAGTGTCGTGTCGGTGTTGTGTCGTGTGTCAGTGTTGTGTCGTGTGTCAGTGTTGTGTCGTGTGTCAGTGTTGTGTCGTGTGTCAGTGTTGTGTCGTGTGTCAGTGTTGTGTCGTGTGTCAGTGTTGTGTCGTGTGTCAGTGTTGTGTCGTGTGTCAGTGTTGTGTCGTGTGTCAGTGTTGTGTCGTGTGTCAGTGTTGTGTCGTGTGTCAGTGTTGTGTCGTGTGTCAGTGTTGTGTCGTGTGTCAGTGTTGTGTCGTGTGTCGTGTGTCAGTGTTGTGTCAGTGTTGTGTCGTGTGTCAGTGTTGTGTCGTGTGTCAGTGTCGTGTCGTGTGTCGTTAGTCAGTGTTGTGTCGTGTGTCAGTGTTGTGTCGTTAGTCAGTGTTGTGTCGTGTGTCAGTGCTGTGTCGTGTGTCAGTGTTGTGTCGTGTGTCAGTGTTGTGTCGTGTGTCGTGTGTCAGTGTTGTGTCGTGTGTCGTGTCAGTGTTGTGTCGTGTGTCAGTGTTGTGTCGTGTGTCAGTGTTGTGTCGTGTGTCAGTGTTGTGTCGTGTGTCAGTGTTGTGTCGTGTGTCAGTGTTGTGCCAGTGTGTCGTGTCGTGTGTCAGTGTTGTGTCGTGTGTCAGTGTTGTGTCGTGTGTCAGTGTGTCGTGTCGTGTGTCAGTGTTGTGTCGTTTGTCAGTGTTGTGTCGTGTGTCAGTGTTGTGTCGTGTCGTGTGTCAGTGTTGTATCGTGTGTCAGTGCTGTGTCGTGTGTCAGTGTGTCGTGTCGTGTGTCAGTGTTGTGTCGTGTGTCAGTGTTGTGTCGTGTGTCAGTGTTGTGTCAGTGTTGTGTCGTGTGTCAGTGTTGTGTCGTGTGTCAGTGTTGTGTCGTGTGTCAGTGTTGTGTCGTGTGTCAGTGTTGTGTCGTGTGTCAGTGTCGTGTCAGTGTTGTGTCGTGTGTCAGTGTTGTGTCGTGTGTCAGTGTTGTGTCGTGTGTCGTTAGTCAGTGTTGTGTCGTGTGTCAGTGTTGTGTCGTGTGTCAGTGTTGTGTCGTGTGCCAGTGTTGTGTCGTGTGTCAGTGTTGTGTCGTGTGTCAGTGTTGTGTCGTGTGTCAGTGTTGTGTCAGTGTGTCGTGTCGTGTGTCAGTGTTGCGTCGTGTGTCAGTGTTGTGTCGTGTGTCAGTGTGTCGTGTCGTGTGTCAGTGTTGTGTCGTTTGTCAGTGTTGTGTCGTGTGTCAGTGTTGTGTCGTGTCGTGTGTCAGTGTTGTATTGTGTGTCAGTGCTGTGTCGTGTGTCAGTGTGTCGTGTCGTGTGTCAGTGTTGTGTCGTGTGTCAGTGTTGTGTCGTGTGTCAGTGTTGTGTCAGTGTTGTGTCGTGTGTCAGTGTTGTGTCGTGTGTCAGTGTTGTGTCGTGTGTCAGTGTTGTGTCGTGTGTCAGTGTTGTGTCGTGTGTCAGTGTTGTGTCGTGTGTCAGTGTTGTGTCAGTGTGTCGTGTCGTGTGTCAGTGTTGTGTCGTGTGTCAGTGTTGTGTCGTGTGTCAGTGTGTCGTGTCGTGTGTCAGTGTTGTGTCGTGTGTCAGTGTTGTGTCGTGTGTCAGTGTTGTGTCGTGTCGTGTGTCAGTGTTGTATCGTGTGTCAGTGCTGTGTCGTGTGTCTGTGTGTCGTGTCGTGTGTCAGTGTTGTGTCGTGTGTCAGTGTTGTGTCGTGTGTCGTGTGTCAGTGTTGTGTCGTGTGTCGTGTGTCAGTGTTGTGTCGTGTGTCGTGTGTCAGTGTTGTGTCGTGTGTCGTGTGTCAGTGTTGTGTCGTGTGTCAGTGTTGTGTCGTGTGTCGTGTGTCAGTGTTGTGTCAGTGTTGTGTCGTGTGTCAGTGTTGTGTCGTGTGTCAGTGTTGTGTCGTGTGTCAGTGTTGTGTCGTGTGTCGTGTGTCGTGTGTCGTGTGTCAGTGTTGTGTCGTGTGTCGTGTGTCAGTGTTGTGTCGTGTGTCGTGTGTCAGTGTTGTGTCAGTGTTGTGTCGTGTGTCAGTGTTGTGTCGTGTGTCACAGTGCGCGTCGTCTGTCTGGTACGCCAGGTATGAACGAGTCGCGGCTGACGCCCAGACCTGGAGAGGAGGCGTCTCTGCCGCCGCAGGACTACAATCTGCAGCAGTCCAACCTGGCGCTGCTGCGCGCCGAACTCAAGGTGAAACTCAGCTGAGTACTCAGCCTTACCGCTGATCTCGCTGTGCTCAGCCTGACCGCTGACCTCGCTGGACATTAGGGTGGCTCAAGCTGCACCTATGTGGAACATTCTAGCGGATACAGGTTTGCCCATGCATTTGAACATGCTGAGTTCAATGGTGCACATTAAAATTAATTTTAACGACGTTTAGGGGTCGCGCAAAAATCTTTGAAAATGGTGGTTTTGCTGATTTTCGGCTAAAATCGGGACATAATTGCGCAAACGCTAACTGTACCATGGATAAAGTAAGTATGGATACTGGATAGGAATCATACGCAATTTAGCGACCACAGAGCGGTACTAGCTGTCGTTTTTGTAGTACGGGAAACGGCCTACCACGGGGACGTACCTACATATATGGGCGTAAATTACCAGACATGATGTCCATCGGTGGAACCAACATGTCATAAGTGCTTGTGAGAGCTTCCCGAATGCATTTATACTTAATTTGGTTCATTCCACAATCACCGGAAGGCGAGCAACCATACGACGGGGCGGCCGTCTCAGCGTTGCGGCCTATCACGGGGCGGGCGGTATACTAGCTGGTGTTTTCGTAGTACGGAAAACGGCAGCGGCTGCGTGTGGTCGCGGATAACAATAGAAGTGGGCGGAGTTTCCTATCCATACTTAATTTATCCATGACTGTACAAATGTGGGATATAGGGACGCATGAAACGAATAGAACTGACATTCAGCTTTCGTTTGACGCCATTCCCGAGTCTGTAGCACTTACGGTTGACTGTATGCCCATCCATTCACATCAATATTTGTCTCCGGCGGCCCCGCCGGCAGCGTGGGTTCAAATCCCGCCGCGCGGTCTTTCAGCCGAATAGGGAAACTTTCGCGCGGGCGTGCGGTCTCCTAAGGACGCCAAGTGTTGCTTGGCTATTCCTTGTTGCAGTGAATGATGCCTTTTGCATTTCAATTAGAATCATAGAATATGAATGAAAACGTCTGTTAACCAGTATACATGTGTAAATATGTATTGTATTGTAAATACGCGTATACCGACAATGAAACGACGCACTGGTGCGCACACACAAGTAGAGGCTTCAAGAAGATGTAAAGCTACCTACATTCGCCTGCATTCTCATGCTTTCAAATAGCATATAGCACCTAAACAAATGTAAACTAAGACAACGGCATCACCCTATAAATCATGTATAAACGTCACCCCTACCCTGATAAGGCGTATCCAGCTTATTTTTAACACCAGCCAGTCACCTGAATGACTATCTACAACTGCAGTGTATGCAAATCATCGTACAAATGGTTCAACACGTATTGACTAAAGAGCATAACCTTATGTCTGTACCTAGCCTTATATATGCTGCGGCTGTGTTCCCTTACGTCTGGATTACCTACATTTTCTCCAGCGTTGACTTTTGCAGTCCGGGAACTACCGCCTGTGGATCTCGACCACCTGCATAAGTGCCTGGAGCTTGGCCTCATATTTGGCGGACGTGTTTATGAAGTCGTCGATCATCTTAATGCCACGTTCCGCGACATCATTTGTCGCCTTGAGGCTGGTGACGAACTCACTGAAGTTATGGAACTCGTCGTTCTGCT
The DNA here is from genome assembly GCA_036785665.1 of Chirona hameri. Classification (NCBI taxonomy): domain Eukaryota; kingdom Metazoa; phylum Arthropoda; class Thecostraca; order Balanomorpha; family Balanidae; genus Chirona; species Chirona hameri. Next base: position 128,920 of record JAXIVJ010001241.1, read on the forward strand.
CGTCGTTCTCAGTCGCTGGCAGGTGGAGCCAGGTTGGCTCGCAAACGCCCACATCAGCGAAAATGAGCCACGACCGCTCATCGACGAGCTCCGGGAGCTCAGTTGACTACGATGACTACGTGTTCGTCGGTGTAGTCCTCAGGCTTACCGGAGCTGCTCAGCAGCGCGCGCGCGCCATGGCATCTTTCTCCCCCCCCCCCCCCCCCCCCCCCAGAGACCCTGCGGCTACACAGCGCCAGGTTATAATACGCGCGCCATGGCCTCCCCCCCCCCCCCCCCAGAGACCCTGCGGCTACACAGCGCCAGGTTATAATACGCGCGCCATGGCCTCCTCCCCCCCCCCCCCCCCCAGAGACCCTGCGGCTACACAGCGCCAGGTTATAATACGCGCGCCATGGCCTCCTCCCCCCCCCCCCCCCAGAGACCCTGCGGCTACACAGCGCCAGGTTATAATACGCGCGCCATGGCCTCCCCCCCCCCCCCCCAGAGACCCTTCGGCTACACAGCGCCAGGTTATAATACGCGCGCCATGGCCTCTTCCCCCCCCAGAGACCCTGCGGCTACACAGCGCCAGGTTATAATACGCGCGCCATGGCCTCCACCCCCCCCCCCCCCCCCCCCCCCCCAGAGACCCTGCGGCTACACAGCGCCAGGTTATAATACGCGCGCCATGGCCTCCTCCCCCCCCCCCACCCCAGAGACCCTGAGGCTACACAGCGCCAGGTTATAATACGCGCGCCATGGCCTCCTCCCCCCCCCCCCCCCCCAGAGACCCTGCGGCTACACAGCGCCAGGTTATAATACGCGCGCCATGGCCTCCCCCCCTCCCCCCCCCCAGAGACCCTGCGGCTACACAGCGCCAGGTTATAATACGCGCGCCATGGCCTCCTCCCCCCCCCCCCCCAGAAACCCCTGCGGCTACACAGCGCCAGGTTATAATACGCGCGCCATGGCCTCCTCCCCCCCCCCCCCCAGAGACCCTTCGGCTACACAGCGCCAGGTTATAATACGCGCGCCATGGCCTCTTCCCCCCCAGAGACCCTGCGGCTACACAGCGCCAGGTTATAATACGCGCGCCATGGCCTCCTTCTCCTCCCCAGAGACCCCGCGGCTACACAGCGCCAGGTTATATTACGCGCGCCATGGCCTCCTCCTCCTCCCCAGAGACCCTGCGGCTACACAGCGCCAGGTTATAATACGCGCGCCATGGCCTCTTCCCCCAGAGACCCTGCGGCTACACAGCGCCAGGTTATAATACGCGCGCCATGGCCTCTTCCCCCAGAGACCCTGCGGCTACACAGCGCCAGGTTATAATACGCGCGCCATGGCCTCCTCCCCCCCCCCCCCCCCCCCAGAGACCCTTCGGCTACACAGCGCCAGGTTATAATACGCGCGCCATGGCCTCCTTCTCCTCCCCAGAGACCCTTCGGCTACACAGCGCCAGGTTATATTACGCGCGCCATGGCCTCCTTCTCCTCCCCAGAGACCCCGCGGCTACACAGCGCTAGGTTATATTACGCGCGCCATGGCCTCCTTCTCCTCCCCAGAGACCCTGTGGCTACACAGCGCCAGGTTATATTACGCGCGCCATGGCCTCCTCCCCCCCAGAGACCCTTCGGCTACACAGCGCCAGGTTATATTACGCGCGCCATGGCCTCCTTCTCCTCCCCAGAGACCCTTCGGCTACACAGCGCCAGGTTATATTACGCGCGCCATGGCCTCCTTCTCCTCCCCAGAGACCCCGCGGCTACACAGCGCCAGGTTATATTACGCGCGCCATGACCTCTTCCCCCCCAGAGACCCTGCGGCTACACAGCGCCAGGTTATATTACGCGCGCCATGACCTCTTCCCCCCCCCCCCAGAGACCCTGCGGCTACACAGCGCTAGGTTATATTACGCGCGCCATGGCCTCCTTCTCCTCCCCAGAGACCCTGCGGCTACACAGCGCCAGGTTATATTACGCGCGCCATGACCTCTTCCCCCCCAGAGACCCTGCGGCTACACAGCGCCAGGTTATATTACGCGCGCCATGACCTCTTCCCCCCCCCCCCCCAGAGACCCTGGGGCTACACAGCGCCAGGTTATATTACGCGCGCCATGGCCTCCTCCCCCCCAGAGACCCTTCGGCTACACAGCGCCAGGTTATAATACGCGCGCCATGGCCTCCTTCTCCTCCCCAGAGACCCTGCGGCTACACAGCGCTAGGTTGTATTACGCGCGCCATGGCCTCCTTCTCCTCCCCAGAGACCCTTCGGCTACACAGCGCCAGGTTATATTACGCGCGCCATGGCCTCCTTCTCCTCCCCAGAGACCCCGCGGCTACACAGCGCCAGGTTATAATACGCGCGCCATGGCCTCCTTCTCCTCCCCAGAGACCCCGCGGCTACACAGCGCTAGGTTGTATTACGCGCGCCATGGCCTCCTTCTCCTCCCCAGAGACCCTTCGGCTACACAGCGCCAGGTTATATTACGCGCGCCATGGCCTCCTTCTCCTCCCCAGAGACCCCGCGGCTACACAGCGCCAGGTTATAATACGCGCGCCATGGCCTCCTTCTCCTCCCCAGAGACCCCGCGGCTACACAGCGCCAGGTTATATTACGCGCGCCATGGCCTACTCCTCCCCAGAGACCCTTCGGCTACACAGCGCTAGGTTATAATACGCGCGCCATGGCCTCCTTCTCCTCCCCAGAGACCCTTCGGCTACACAGCGCCAGGTTATAATACGCGCGCCATGGCCTCCTCCTCCCCAGAGACCCTGCGGCTACACAGCGCCAGGTTATAATACGCGCGCTATGACCTCTTCCTCCCCAGAGACCCCGCGGCTACACAGCGCCAGGTTATAATACGCGCGCCATGGCCTCCTCCTCCCCAGAGACCCCGCGGCTACACAGCGCCAGGTTATAATACGCGCGCCATGGCCTCCTTCTCCCCAGAGACCCTTCGGCTACACAGCGCCAGGTTATAATACGCGCGCCATGGCCTCCTCCCCAGAGACCCCGCGGCTACACAGCGCCAGGTTATAATACGCGCGCCATGGCCTCCTCCCCAGAGACCCCGCGGCTACACAGCGCCAGGTTATAATACGCGCGCCATGGCCTCCTCCCCAGAGACCCGCGGCTACACAGCGCCAGGTTATAATACGCGCGCCATGGCCTCCTCCCCAGAGACCCTGCGGCTACACAGCGCCAGGTTATAATACGCGCGCCATGGCCTCCTCCTGCTCCCCAGAGACCCTTCGGCTACACAGCGCCAGGTTATATTACGCGCGCCATGGCCTCCTTCTCCTCCCCAGAGACCCTGCGGCTACACAGCGCCAGGTTATATTACGCGCGCCATGGCCTCCTCCTCCTCCCCAGAGACCCTGCGGCTACACAGCGCCAGGTTATATTACGCGCGCCATGGCCTCCTCCCCCCAGAGACCCTGCGGCTACACAGCGCCAGGTTATAATACGCGCGCCATGGCCTCCTTCTCCTCCCCAGAGACCCTTCGGCTACACAGCGCCAGGTTATATTACGCGCGCCATGGCCTCCTTCTCCTCCCCAGAGACCCCGCGGCTACACAGCGCCAGGTTATAATACGCGCGCCATGGCCTACTTCTCCCCAGAGTTCCCGGACTGCAAACAGTCAACCCTGGAGAAAATGTAGGTAACCCATACGTAAGGGTACACAGCCGCAGCATATATAAGCCTAGGTACAGGCACAAAGTTATGCTCTTTAGTCACTGCGTGTTGAACGATTTGTAGGATGGTTTGCATTAGTGGTTCCAATCGGTACAATAATTTTCGGAATTCCGAATTTGTCCGAAGACCGATTCGGTTTTCGGACGGACATAAGCATATTTCTTTGGACATTTTCGGACATCCAATGCTAAAGGATGGCTTGTCGCGAAAATCACTTAGTTACTTTTTGTATTAAACGAATGATACACTGGATGTATTACATTCCATGTCAAACACTTTTTCTGATTGACAAACAATGATTTTCGGACAGTTTCGGACGGACAGCTGACCATGGTCTTGGACATCGGTAGGACATTGGACAAATATTTTCTGAAACTGGCACCACTAGTTTGCATACACTGAAGTTGTAGATAGTCATTCAGCTGACTGGCTGGTGTTAACAATAAGCTGGATAACCGAAGGTTGTTTGAACCATTGGCATAACACTATTCTTTGTAATTGTTTTCCATTGGTACGCCTTATCAGAGCAGGGGTGAGGTTTATACATGTTTTCTAGGGTAATGCCGTTGTCTTAGTTTTCATATGCTTAGGTGCTATATGCTATTTGAAAGCATGAGAATGCAGGCGAATGCCGGTAGCTTTACATCTTCTTGAAGCCTCTACTTTTGTGTGCGCACCAGTGCGTCGTTTCATTGTCGGTATACGCGTATTTACAATACAATACATATTTACAAATGTATACTGGTTTCATGCGTCCCTACATCCCACAGTTGTACAGTGTTTTGCGTGTTTGCGTGTTTGTTGTGGTTTGCGCAATTATGTCCCGATTTTAGCCGAAAATGAGTAAATTCGCCATTTTCAAGGATTTTTCACGACCCCTAAACGTCGTTAAAATAAATTTTAACGTGCACCATTGAACTCGGCATGTTCAAATGCATGAGATAACCCTGTATCCGCTATAATTTTTCGACATAGGTGCAGATTAAGCCACCCCGCTGGGCATAGCTCTGTGCTGTCTCTGTGCTGTCATCATTATGTGCTGTCTGGTGCCTGTCACCTCTGCCTGTCTCCTCTGTCTGTCTCCTCTGCCTGTCTCCTCTGTCTGTCACCTCTGCCTGTCTCCTCTGCCTGTCACCTCTGCCTGTCTCCTCTGCCTGTCACCTCTGCCTGTCACCTCTGCCTGTCTCCTCTGTCTGTCTCCTCTGCCTGTCTCCTCTGTCTGTCACCTCTGCCTGTCTCCTCTGTCTGTCTCATCTGCCTGTCTCCTCTGTCTGTCACCTCTGCCTGTCTCCTCTGCTTGTCACCTCTACCTGTCTCCTCTGCCTGTCACCTCTGCCTGTCACCTCTGTCTGTCACCTCTGTCTGTCACCTCCGCCTGTCTCCTCTGCCTGTCTCCTCTGCCTGTCACCTCTGTCTGTCACCTCTGCCTGTCTCCTCTGTCTGTCTCCTCTGCCTGTCACCTCTGCCTGTCTCCTCTGCCTGTCACCTCTGCCTGTCACCTCTGCCTGTCTCCTCTGTCTGTCACCTCTGTCTGTCACCTCTGCCTGTCACCTCTGCCTGTCTCCTCTGTCTGTCTCCTCTGCCTGTCACCTCTGCCTGTCTCCTCTGTCTGTCACCTCTGTCTGTCACCTCTGCCTGTCACCTCTGTCTGTCACCTCTGCCTGTCTCCTCTGTCTGTCTCCTCTGCCTGTCACCTCTGCCTGTCTCCTCTGCCTGTCACCTCTGCCTGTCACCTCTGTCTGTCACCTCTGTCTGTCACCTCTGCCTGCCTCCTCTGTCTGTCTCCTCTGCCTGTCTCCTCTGCCTGTCTCCTCTGTCTGTCTCCTCTGCCTGTCTCCTCTGCCTGTCTCATCTGCCTGTCTCCTCTGCCTGTCACCTCTGCCTGTCTCCTCTGTCTGTCTCCTCTGCCTGTCTCCTCTGTCTGTCACCTCTGCCTGTCTCCTCTGTCTGTCTCCTCTGTCTGTCTCCTCTGCCTGTCACCTCTGCCTGTCACCTCTGCCTGTCACATCTGCCTGTCACCTCTGCCTGTCACATCTGCCTGTCACCTCTGCCTGTCACCTCTGCCTGTCACCTCTGCCTGTCTCCTCTGCCTGTCACCTCTGCCTGTCACCTCTGCCTGTCACCTCTGCCTGTCACCTCTGCCTGTCACCTCTGCCTGTCTCCACTGCCTGTCTCCTCTGCCTGTCACCTCTGCCCGTCATCTCTGCCTGTCACCTCTGCCTGGCAGTCGTATCAGCTGCCGTGTTTCGAGTTGATCGGAGCACGGGCGCACATTCCCGAAGTGTAACCACCATTCGCACCAATTCATTTGATTTGTCGAATATGACGTCACAGTGACGTTGCAGTCTACCTACATTTGTAACCACATATTTTTGGTTTGTTGTGAAATAGAGATATCGTATCGGAAGAAAAGCCTCTGCAGCCATAAGGCTTCGTAGTTTAGTGGTAAGATGTTTGTCTTGTAAGCCCGGCGCCTCGAACCGGCGCGTAAGATGTGTGTTCTTCGGCCCGGCGCCCGGCACTGCCACTCCTGGACTGGCGCCGGCACCGGCCGCGCCGGGACCCGCCAACCTGTCGACAACACAGAGACCACACAGTCAGCACAGGCAACACAGGAAACACAGCTCTCGGATACGTCTTTATCGCAGTACTGCAATCAAGACAGGATCACGTCACGTATCAACAGCTCCACACAGCCCTGCAGCAGAGGTTAGGTCAGGTCAGCTCCACACAGACCTGCGGCAGAGGTCAGGTCAGCTCAGCTCCACTCAGCCCCGCGGCAGACGTCAGGTCAGGCTAAATCAGGTCAGCTCCACACAGCCCTGCGGCAGAGGTCAGGTCAGGTCAGCTCCACACAGCCCTGCAGCAGAGGTCAGGTCAGGTCAGCTCCACACAGCCCTGCAGCAGAGGTCAGCTCAGGTCAGCTCCATACAACCCTGCAGCAGAGGTCAGCTCAGGTCAGCTCCACACAGTCCTGCAGCAGAGGTCAGCTCAGGTCAGATCAGGTCAGCTCAGGTTAGCTCCACACAGTCCTGCAGCAGAGGTCAGCTCAGGTCAGCTCAGGTCAGCTCCATACAGCCCTGCAGCAGAGGTCAGGTCAGGGTAGATCAGGTCAGATCAGCTCCACTCCACACAGTCCTGCAGCAGAGGCCAGGCCACCCAGCACACCACGGTACATGACCCGGCACACAACGGCACATCAGCCGGCACACCTTCTCCTTCTGACCCACCTTCTGGACCCACCATCTGACCCCACCTTCTGGACCCACCATCTGACCCCACCTTCTGACCCCACCTCCTGACCCCACCTTCTGACCCCACCTTCTGACCCCACCTTCTGACTCCACCTTCTGACCCCACCTTCTGACCCCACCTTATGATTCCACCTTCTGACCCCACCTTCTGACCCCACCTTCTGACCCCACCTTCTGACCCCACCTTCTGACCCCACCTTCTGACCCCACCTTCTGACCCCACCTTCTGACCCCACCTTCTGACCCCACCTTCTGACCCCACCTTCTGACCCCACCTTCTGACCCCACCTTCTGACCCCACCTTCTGACCCCACCTTCTGACCCCACCTTCTGACCCCACCTTCTGACCCCACCTTCTGACCCCACCTTCTGACCCCACCTTCTGACCCCACCTTCTGACGCCACCCTCTGACCCCACCATCTGACCCCACCTTCTGACCCCACCTTCTGACCCCACCTTCTGACCCCACCTTCTGATCCCACCTTCTGATCCCACCTTCTGACTCCACCTTCTTACCTCACCTTCTGACCCCACCCTCTGACCCACCTTCTGACCCCACCTTCTGACCCCACCTTCTGACCCCACCTTCTGACCCCACCTTCTGACCCCACCTTCTGACCCCACGTTCTGATCCCACCTTCTGATCCCACCTTCTGATCCCACCTTCTGATCCCACCTTCTGACCCAACCTTCTGACCCAACCTTCGGACCCCACCTTCTGACCCCACCTGTTGACCCCACCCTCTGACCCCCCTCTGACACCACCTTTTGACACCACCTTCTGACCTCACCTTCTGCCCCCACCCTCTGCCCGGGTCTGACCGGGTCTGTCTGTCGTCGTCAGCTGGTAACCCACGACCGGGACAGTCTGCGGAGGGAGCTGACCAAGCTGACCAAGACGCTGTCGGAGGAGCGGGACGGGGCGCTGCGCCGGCTGGGCGCGCCCTCTGCCAGTTTCGACGCGGCCGGCTCGCAACAGGAGGAGCCGCACGGTCGGTATGGGCAGCTGCTGCCGCACCCGGCCGCCGCCGCCGCCGGCGCCGGCGACTCGACCCAGTTCGGTCAGTGCAGGCAGGGCCGGGCAGTGGGAAGGGGAGGGGGGGGGGGGGGGGGGCGGCGGCGGGCGGGCGGGCGGGCGGGCGGGCGGGCGGGCGGGCGGGCGGGCGGTCCGGGGAGAGAGGCTGGTCGGCCGTCAGGACTGTAAGGACTGTAAGGACTGTAAGGACTGTAAGGGGGTCGTGCAGTCAGGTGGGGGAGGGAGTTGTGAGGGATGGTACGTGGGCTGTGCGGTAGGGGATGGTACGTGGGCTGTGTGGTGGTGGGGGATGGTACGTGGGCTGTGTGTGGTGGGGGATGGTACGTGGGCTGTGTGCGGTGGGGGATGGTACGTGGGCTGTGCGGTAGGGGATGGTACGTGGGCTGTGTGTGGTGGCGGATGGTTCGTGGGCTGTGGGTGTGGGGATGGTACGTGGGCTGTGTGGTAGTGGGAGATGGTACGTGGGCTGTGTGGGGTGGGGGATGGTACGTGGGATGTGTGTGTGTGTGTGGATGGTACGTGGGCTGTGTGTGGTAGAAGAGGGTACGTGGGCTGTGTGTGGTGGTGGATGGTACGTGGGCTGTGTGTGGTGGGGGATGATACGTGGACTGTGTGGTTAGGGATGGTACGTGGGCTGTGTGGTGGGGGATGGTACGTGGGCTGTGTGTGGTGGGGGATGGTACGTGGGCTGTGTGTGGTAGGGGATGGTACGTGGGCTGTGTGTGTTGGAGGATGGTACGTGGGCTGTGTGTGGTAGGGGAGGGTACGTGGGGCTGTGTGTGGTGGTGAGGGATGGTACGTGGGCTGTGTGTGGTGGGGGATGGGACGTGGGCTGTGTGGCGAGGGATGGCACGTGGGCTGTGTGGTGGGGGATGGCACGTGGACTGTGTGGTGGGGGATGGTACGTGGGCTGTGTGTGGTGAGGGATGGTACGTGGACTGTGTGTGGTGGTGAGGGATGGTACGTGGGCTGTGTGTGGTGAGGGATGGTACGTGGACTGTGTGTGGTAGGGTAGGGTACGTGGGCTGTGTGGTGAGGGATGGTACGTGGGCTGTGTGTGGTGGGGGGATGGTACGTGGGCTGTGTGTGGTGGGGGATGGTACGTGGGCTGTGTGTGGTGGGGGATGATGCGTGGGCTGTGTGGTGAGGGATGGTACGTGGGCTGTGTGGTAAGGTAGGGTACGTGGGCTGTGTGGTGAGGGATGGTACGTGGGATGTGTGGTGAGGGATGGTACGTGGACTGTGTGTGGTAGGGTAGGGTACGTGGACTGTGTGGGGAGGGATGGTACGTGGGCTGTGTGTGGTGGGGGGATGGTACGTGGGCTGTGTGTGGTGGGGGATGGTACGTGGGCTGTGTGTGGTGGGGGATGATGCGTGGGCTGTGTGGTGAGGGATGGTACGTGGGCTGTGTGGTAAGGTAGGGTACGTGGGCTGTGTGGTGAGGGATGGTACGTGGGCTTTGTGGTAGGGGATGGTACGTGGGCTGTATGGTGAGGGATGGTGCGTGGGCTGTGTGTGGTGGGGGGATAGTACGTGGGCTGTGTGTGGTGGGGGATGGTACGTGGGCTGTGTGTGGTGGGGGATGATGCGTGGGCTGTGTGGTGAGGGATGGTACGTGGGCTGTGTGGTAAGGTAAGGTGCGTGGGCTGTGTGGTGAGGGATGGTACGTGGGCTGTGTGTGGTGTGGGATGGTACGTGGGCTGTGTGTGTGGGGGATGGTACGTGGGCTGTGTGTGTGGGGGATGGTACGTGGGCTGTGTGTGGTGAGGGATGGTACGTGGGCTGTGTGTGTGGGGGATGGTACGTGGGCTGTGTGTGGTGGGGGATGGTACGTGGGCTGTGTGTGGTGGGGGATGATGCGTGGGCTGTGTGGTGAGGGATGGTACGTGGGCTGTGTGGTAAGGTAATGTGCGTGGGCTGTGTGGTGAGGGATGGTACGTGGGCTGTGTGGTAAGGTAGGGTACGTGGGCTGTGTGGTGAGGGATGGTACGTGGGCTGTGTGTGGTGGGGGATGGTACGTGGGCTGTGTGTGTGGGGGATGGTACGTGGGCTGTGTGTGGTGAGGGATGGTACGTGGGCTGTGTGTGGTGGGGGATGATGCGTGGGCTGTGTGGTGAGGGATGGTACGTGGGCTGTGTGTGGTAGGGGAGGGTACGTTGGCTGTGTGATGGGGGATGGTACGTGGGCTGTGTGTGGTGAGGGATGGTACGTGGGCTGTGTGTGGTGGTGGATGGTACGTGGGCTGTGTGTGGTGGGGGATGGTACGTGAGCTGTGTGTGGGGGATGGTACGTGGGCTGTGTGTGGTGGGAGATGGTACGTGGGCTGTGTGTGTGGGGGATGGTACGTGGGCTGTGTGTGGTGAGGGATGGTACGTGGGCTGTGTGTGGTGGTGGATGGGACGTGGGCTGTGTGTGGTGGAGGATGGTACGTGGGCTGTGTGTGGTGGGGGATGGTACGTGGGTTGTGTGTGGTGGGGGATGGGACGTGGGCTGTGTGTGGTGGGGGGATGGTACGTGGGCTGTGTGTGGTGGGGGATGGTACGTGTGGGCTGTGTGTGGTGGGGGATGGTACGTGGACTGTGTGTGGTGGGGGATGGTACGTGGGCTGTGTGGTGGGGGATGGTACGTGGGATGTGTGTGTGTGTGGATGGTACGTGGGCTGTGTGTGGTGGGGATGGTACGTGGGCTGTGTGGTGGTGGGGGATGGTACGTGGGCTGTGTGTGGTGGGGGATGGGACGTGGGCTGTGTGTGGTGGGGGATGGTACGTGGGATGTGTGGTGAGGGATGGTACGTGGGCTGTGTGTGGTGGGGGATGGTACGTGGGCTGTGTGTGGTGGGGGATGGTATGTGGGCTGTGTGTGGTGGGTGATGGTACGTGGGCTGTGTGTTGAGGGATGGTACGTGGGCTGTGTGTGTGTGTGGATGTTACGTGGGCTGTGTGTGGTGAGGGATGGTACGTGGGATGTGTGTGTGGGGGATGGTACGTGGGCTGTGTGTGGTGAGGGATGGTACGTGGGCTGTGTGTGGTGGGGGATGGTACGTGGGCTGTGTGTGGTGGGGGATGTGACGTGGGCTGTGTGTGGTGGGGGATGGTACGTGGGCTGTGTGTGGTGGGGGATGGTACTGTGCTGTGTGTGGTAGGGGATGGTACGTGGGCTGTGTGGTGAGGGATGGTACGTGGGCTGTGTGTGGTGGGGGATGGTACGTGGGCTGTGTGTGGTGGGGGGTGGTACGTGGGCTGTGTGTGGTGGGGGATGGTACGTGGGCTGTGTGGTAGGGTAGGGTACGTGGGCTGTGTGTGGTGGGGGAATGGCACGTGGGCTGTGTGTGGTGGGGGATGGTACGTGGGCTGGGTGGTGGGGGATGGTACGTGGGCTGTTTGTGTGTGTGTGGATGGTACGTGGGCTGTGTGTGGTGAGGGATGGTACGTGGGCTGTGTGTGTGTGTGGGGGGGGGGGGATGGTACGTGGGCTGTTTGTGTGTGTGTGGATGGTACGTGGGCTGTGTGTGGTGAGGGATGGTACGTGGGCTGTGTGTGTGGGGGGGGGGATGGTACGTGGGCTGTGTGTGGTGGGGATGGTACGTGGGCTGTGTGTGGTGGGGGATGGTACGTGGGCTGTGTGTGGTGGGGGATGGTACGTGGGCTGTGTGTGGTTGTTGTTGAATACATTTTATTCAGCATTATAAAAAGGCGATAACATACAATTTGGTAATTTGGATGGTGGTAGGGTAGGGTACGTAGGCTGTGTGTGGTGGGGGAATGGTACGTGGGCTGTGTGTGGTGGGGATGGTACGTGGGCTGTGTGTGGTGGTGGGCGATGGTACGTGGGCTGTGTGGTGAGGGGTGGTACGTGGGCTGTGTGTGGTGGGGGATGGTACGTGGGCTGTGTGTGGTGGGGGATGGTACGTGGGCTGTGTGTGGTGGGGAATGGTACGTGGGCTGTGTGTGGTGGGGGATGGTACGTGGGTTGTGTGTGGTGGGGGATGGTACGTGGGCTGTGTGTGGTGAGGGAGGGGGATGGTACGTGGGCTGTGTGTGGTGAGGGAGGGGGATGGTACGTGGGATGTGTGTGGTGGGGGATGGTACGTGGGCTGTGTGGTGGGAGATGGTACGTGGGCTGTGTGGTGAGGGATGGTACGTGGGCTGTGTGTGGTGGGGGATGGTACGTGGGCTGTGTGTGGTGGGGGATGGTACGTGGGCTCTGTGTGGTGGGGGATGGTACGTGGGCTGTGTGTGGTGAGGGAGGGGGATGGTACGTAGGATGTGTGGTGGGGGATGGTACGTGGGCTGTGTGATGGGGGATGATACGTGGGCTGTGTGTGGTGGGGGATGGTACGTGGGTTGTGTGTGGTGGGGGATGGTACGTGGGCTGTGTGGTGGGGGATGGTACGTGGGCTGTGTGTGGTGGGGGATGGTACGTGGGCTGTGTGTGGTGGGGGATGGTACGTGGGCTGTGTGTTGTGGGGGATGGTACGTGGGCTGTGTGGTGGGGGATGGTACGTGGGCTGTGTGGTGGGGGATGGTACGTGGGCTGTGTGTGTGTGTGCTGTGTGTGTGGGATGGTACGTGGATTGTGTGGTGGGGGATGGTACGTGGGCTGTGTGTGGTAGGGGATGGTACGTGGGCTGTGTGGTGGGGGATGGTACGTGGGCTGTGGGTGGTGAGGGATGGTACGTGGGCTGGGTGGTGGGGGATGGTACGTGGGCTGTATGGTGGGGGATGGTACGTGGGCTGTGTGTGGTGGTGAATGGTAGGTGGGCTGTGTGTGGTGGGGGATGGTACGTGGGATGTGTGGTGGTAGGGGATGGTACGTGGGCTGTGTGTGGTAGGGGATGGTACGTGGGCTGTGTGTGTGTGGGGGGGGGGGGATGGTACGTGGGCTGTGTGGTGGTAGGGGATGGTACGTGGGCTTTTTGTGGTAGGGGATGGTACGTGGGCTGTTTGTGATAGTGGATGGTACGTGGGCTGTGTGTGGTGGGGGATGGTACGTGGGCTGTGTGTGGTGGGGGATGGTACGTGGGCTGTGTGTGGTGGGGGATGGTACGGGGGCTGTGGTGGGGGATGGCACGTGGGCTGTGGTGGGGGATGGCACGTGGGCTGTGTGGTGGGGGATGTTACGTGGGCTGTGTGTGGTGGTAGTGGCGGGTACGTGGGCTGTGTGGGGGGGGGGATGGTACGTGGGATGTGTGTGTGTGTGGGGGATGGTACGTGGGCTGTGCGGTAGGGGATGGTACGTGGGCTGTGTGTGGTGGTGATGGTACGTGGGCTGTGTGTGGTGGTGATGGTACGTGGGCTGTGTGTGGTGGATGGTACGTGGGCTGTGTGTGTGGTGGGGGATGGTACGTGGGCTGTGTGGTGGGGGATGGTACGTGGGCTGTGTGGTGGGGGATGGTACGTAGGCTGTGTGTGGTGGTGATGGTACGTGGGCTGTGTGTGGTGGGGGATGGTACGTGGGATGTGTGTGTGGGGGGATGGTACGTGGGCTGTGCGGTAGGGGATGGTACGTAGGCTGTGTGTGGTGGTGATGGTACGTGGGCTGTGTGTGTGGTGGGGGATGGTACGTGGGCTGTGGTGGGGGATGGTACGTGGGCTGTGTGTGGTAGGGGATGGTACGTGAGCTGTGTGATGGGGGATGGTACGTGGGCTGTGGGTGGTGAGGGATGGTACGTGGGCTGTGTGGTGGTGGGGGGATGGTACGTGGGCTGTGTGTGGTGGGGGATGGTATGTGTGCTGTGTGTGAGGGATGGTACGTGGGCTGTATGGTGGGGGATGGTACGTGGGCTGTGTGTGGTGGTGGATGGTAGGTGGGCTGTGTGTGGTGGGGGATGGTACGTGGGCTGTGTGGTGGTAGGGGATGGTACGTGGGCTGTGTGTAGTAGGGGATGGTACGTGGACTGTGTGTGTGTGTGGGGGGGGGGGGGGGGTGGTACGTGGGCTGTGTGGTGGTAGGGGATGGTACGTGGGCTTTTTGTGGTAGGGGATGGTACGTGGGCTGTTTGTGGTAGTGGATGGTACGTGGGCTGTGTGTGGTGGGGGATGGTACGTGGGCTGTGTGTGGTGGGGGATGGTACGTGGGCTGTGTGTGGTGGGGGATGGTACGGGGGCTGTGGTGGGGGATGGCACGTGGGCTGTGGTGGGGGATGGCACGTGGGCTGTGTGGTGGGGGATGTTACGTGGGCTGTGTGTGGTGGTAGTGGCGGGTACGTGGGCTGTGTGTGGGGGATGGTACGTGTGGGCTGTGTGCGGGGATGGTACGTGGGCTGTGTGTGGTGGGGGATGGTACGTGGGCTGTGTGTGGTGGGGGATGGTACGTGGGATGTGTGTGTGGGGGGATGGTACGTGGGCTGTGCGGTAGGGGATGGTACGTGGGCTGTGTGTGGTGGTGATGGTACGTGGGCTGTGTGTGGTGGATGGTACGTGGGCTGTGTGTGTGGTGGTGATGGTACGTGGGCTGTGTGGTGGGGGATGGTACGTGGGCTGTGTGTGTGGTGGGGGAGGGTACGTGGGCTGTGTGTGGTGGGGATGGTACGTGGGCTGTGTGGTGGTGGATGGTACGTGGGCTGTGTGTGTGGTGGGGGAGGGTATGTGTGCTGTGTGTCGACGGCTCGCCGTGTATGGGAGATGCGGCTGGCAGGCCGTCGGACGTGCAGAGCGCACCTCTGATGGCTGTTTTGGTAGACTCATACAGCAGGAGATAGGCGGTTAAATGTATAGCCATGTCTCAGAAATCAACCAACAGATGCCGAGGTAAATGTGCCCGACTTCCGGCAATGCAAATCCTTTGCTGACATGACCGGCCCTTGTTTTGCGTGTTACGGTCGTTATTTGTCCTGCCTGATTATGCCGATCTATTAGGTTATTACATTACATGAGCCGGGATATCTTTGCCTGAAATTGATCTTTTGCGACCTGAGGCAAAACTTTGTGACACGCTGAATTAAAGCTTGCGCAAAACTGCGTGGCTTGTTTGCGAAAGCTTACGTTGTGCGTATTAACTTAAACACAAATTTGATCATGTTGAATTGTGCTGATTTGCATTGTTCAATGTATTTTCGCTATCCAATTACGGCAGCATGTCACCATATATGTTTGTTATGCCATTACAACTAATGTATTTTCGCTATCCAATTACGGCAGCATGTCACCATATATGTTTGTTATGCTGTTACAACCAATGTATTTTCGCTATCCAATTACGGCAGCATGTCACCATATATGTTTGTTATGCCGTTACAACCAATGTATTTTCGCTATCCAATTACGGCAGATTGTCGCCATATATGTTTGTTATGCTGTTACAACCAATGTATTTTCGCTATCCAATTACGGCAGCATGTCGCCATATATGTTTGTTATGCCGTTACAACCAATGTATTTTCGCTATCCAATTACGGCAGCATGTCACCATATATGTTTGTTATGCCGTTACAACCAATGTATTTTCGCTATCCAATTACAGCAGATTTTCGCCATATATGTTTGTTATGCCATTACAACCCATGTATTTTCGCTATCCAATTACGGCAGATTGTCGCCATATATGTTTGTTATGCTGTTACAACCAATGTATTTTCGCTATCCAATTATGGCAGATTGTCGCCATATATGTTTGTTATGCTGTTACAACCAATGTATTTTCGCTATCCAATTACGGCAGATTTTCGCCATATGTTTGTTATGATGTTACAACCAATGTATTTTCGCTATCCAATTACGGCAGATTTTCGCCATATATGTTTGTTATGCCGTTACAACCAATGTATTTTCGCTATCCAATTACGGCAGCATGTCACCATATATGTTTGTTATGCCGTTACAACCAATGTATTTTCGCTATCCAATTACGGCAGCATGTCACCATATATGTTTGTTATGCCGTACAACCAATGTATTTTCGCTATCCAATTACGGCAGATTGGCATCATATATGTTTGTTATGCTGTTACGACCAATGTATTTTCGCTATCCAATTACGGCAGATTGTCGCCATATATGTTTGTTATGCTGTTACAACCAATGTATTTTCGCTATCCAATTACGGCAGTTTTTCGCCATATATGTTTGTTATGATGTTACAATCAATGTATTTTCGCTATCCAATTACGGCAGATTTTCGCCATATATGTTTGTTATGCCGTTACAACCAATGTATTTTCGCTATCCAATTACGGCAGCATGTCACCATATATGTTTGTTATGCCGTTACAACCAATGTATTTTCGCTATCCAATTACGGCAGATTGGCATCATATATGTTTGTTATGCTGTTACGACCAATGTATTTTCGCTATCCAATTACGGCAGATTGTCGCCATATATGTTTGTCATGCCGTTACAACCAATGTATTTTCGCTATCCAATTACGGCAGATTTTCGCCATATATGTTTGTTATGCCGTTACAACCAATGTATTTTCGCTATCCAATTACGGCAGCATGTCACCATATATGTTTGTTATGCCGTTACAACCAATGTATTTTCGCTATCCAATTACGGCAGCATGTCACCATATATGTTTGTTATGCCGTTACAACCAATGTATTTTCGCTATCCAATTACGGCAGATTGGCATCATATATGTTTGTTATGCTGTTACGACCATTGTATTTTCGCTATCCAATTACGGCAGATTGTCGCCATATATGTTTGTTATGCCGTTACAACCAATGTATTTTCGCTATCCAATTACGGCAGATTTCCGCCATATATGTTTGTTATGCCGTTACAAAACCAATGTATTTTCGCTATCCAATTACGGCAGCATGTCACCATATATGTTTGTTATGCCGTTACAACCAATGTATTTCGATATCCAATTACGGCAGCATGTCACCATATATGTTTGTTATGCGTTACAACCAATGTATTTTCGCTATCCAATTACGGCAGATTGGCATCATATATGTTTGCTTATGCTGTTACGACCAATGTATTTTCGCTATCCAATTACGGCAGCATGTCACCATATATGTTTGTTATGCGTTACAACCAATGTATTTTCTGCTATCCAATTACGGGCAGATTTTCGCCATATATGTTTGTTATGCTGTTACAACCAATGTATTTTCGCTATCGCAATTACGGCAGATTGTCGCCATATATGTTTGTTATGCTGTTACAACCAATGTATTTTCGCTATCCAATTACGGCAGATTTCGCCATATATGTTTGTTATGCCGTTACACCAATGTATTTTCGCTATCCAATTACGGCAGCATGTCACCATATATGTTTGTTATGCCGTTACAAACCAATGTATTTTCGCTATCCAATTACGGCAGATTGGCATCATATATGTTTGTTATGCTGTTACGACCAATGTATTTTCGCTATCCAATTACGGCAGCATGTCGCCATATATGTTTGTTATGCTGTTACAACAATGTATTTTCGCTATCCCATTACGGCCGATTGGCATCATATATGTTTGTTATGCTGTTACAACCAATGTATTTTCGCTATCAATTACGGCAGATTGTCGCCATATATGTTTGTTATGCCGTTACAACCAATGTATTTTCCGCTATCCAATTACGGCAGCATGTCACCATATATGTTTGTTATGCCGTTATAACCAATGTATTTTCGCTGTCCCATTACGACAGATTGGCATCATATATGTTTGTTATGCTGTTACGACCAATGTATTTTCGCTATCCAATTACGGCAGATTGTCGCCATATATGTTTGTTATGCTGTTACGACCAATGTATTTTCGCTATCCAATTACGGCAGATTGGCATCATATATGTTTGTTATGCCGCTACAACCAATGTATTTTCGCTATCCATTACGGCAGCATGTCACCCATATATGTTTGTTATGCCGTTACAACCAATGTATTTTCGGCTA